>PVJH01010921.1:0-71464 GCA_004026705.1 Nesogale talazaci
TATAACTGCCCCTTGGTTTTTCTCTGTGTCCCTGTTGGGTCTTATACATCAAGGATTGTATTGGGTAGGGGTTTTATTTCTGTCTTTTAGCTGACCATACACCCAAGGAGGACAAAGAACAGTATCTTAAGTTGCATCCTCTAGTAAATTAGTCTTAAAAATGTCCCCAAGGAAACAGAGGATGTGACTTGTTTCACACTGTCTACTTAACATCAGGACTTAACTTCACCTTAGTCCTGTATTAGAGAACTTCCGTCACAATAGGATAATAGTGATAGGTAGAGTCCTGAATTATAATACATAAGAATTTATGGCTATTAGGGTCATTTTCATCAACCACATCTCAGACAGCTAATGACATTGGTATGTTTGCAAGATTGAAAGGAGTGGGCGTCAGTCTGGCTGACACAGGACCAAAGTAGTGGTGCTCTGCAGTAGATGCCTGAATAGATACGCAGGTTGAATAAATGTGGTAGGGAGAATGAGAATATACTCATAAATATGTAGAGATTTGACAAAGGATCTTTGTGAATATGTCTACCTTTGTGGCAATTATATCTATGAAGGTGGTGAAACAAACAAGGTGCAAAACTTTAAAAACTTTTTATACATAACCAACCACTTTGAGAGAATGAGTCAATGAACCTGGGAGATCAGGACTATAGTTTCCAGGAATATCAAAGTAAATTGGCTTGTGATAGTTCAAAAAGAAAATATTCTACATATTACTTTGATGAATAGTAACAGGAGTCTTAAAAGACCATGAGTAGCCATATGAGATGCAAATACTGGTCTCTCCCAATCCAAAGGAAAGAAGAGTGATCAAAATCTAAGATATATGGAAGCAATTAATCCTGTGGACTAATGAACCACAAAAATATCCATCTCAAGAACTTTGAGAACAGAAAAAAGAAGGTGGCGTTCACTTACCACTGCCAATTATTCTCAACATGATCACATTAGAAGACCCTAAATAGAGAAAAAGAGAATGTAGCATAGGACTCAAAACAATAAAAGAGACCAGACTTACTGTTCAGTTAGATACAGACTATGGGACACCCCCCCCAAGCTATAACCTTTAATTGTACTTCAATATGGAATTGAATTTACTACAATGTAAGATAAAAAATATAGTATTCCCCCAAGGACAAAGTTCAGAGTGTCAGAAAAGAAGAAAGAATGGAAACAGAAAGAAGGGAGGAAGTGGGATAAGTCATAAGATATTGAAAGAGTGGCAATCAATAAATTGAAACAAAATGTGTTTGAATTATTGAATGTAAAACTGACCAGTTGCTTTGAAAACCTTCACCTAAATCACAATAACAAGTTAAATAGGAGGAGGAGGAGAGTAGTGAGATCCAGTCCCCTCCTCTTGAAGTTGCATTAACCTTTAGTGACGTATTGGACAATGGAATACAGAAGAGACAATCTGGACTTCTAAGACTAAGTCTCCTAAATATTCTGCCTTGTTCTCCAAAATTCTTACTCCCTAAGCCCAACCACCACACTGTAAGAAGTCAGTGCCATACAGAGAGGCCATTTGTAGGTATTTCAGCCAAGAAGTATGGGAAAATCCCCAGGCAAAGCCCAGCATCAAATGCCTGCCATGTAATTGAGAACCAAACTTTCAAATTATTGCAACCCTGATTCACCATTACATGGTTCTGTGAGAACCAATCAACTGAACCAACACAACCTACTAAACCATAATACACAAATCATATCATTTTATTGCATCATTATTTTAAGTCATTACACTTTAGAGTGGTTTGCTTCAAAGCATTGAAGATGGACTCCTGCAGAGGTTCAGGTGGGGAATAAGAAAGAGGTAAAGGGAAGCCAAAAAAAGTTCCCAGCATTTTTGCCCAAATTATACCTAAATGAACTACCTAATAATGACAGAAATTGGATCTGAAGAAAGATATGCTAAACAAAGGATGTGTGCTTTGAAAAAGTTCCTCATATCAGTGACTTAATTAACATAGGATATAGTTATATCTTAAAAACTTTAAGCATTGAAATTCACAGATAATATTGAAATGCAACCTAAGTAACATTGAATATTGCCTGATAGTAAGTAGAAAATTATAAGCGATGGTAAGTTATTTTATGAGGAAATAAACTCTCCAATTACTTCTCTAAAAAACCAAACCAAACCTAATAAACTCACTGGAATTGAATTGAGAACAATTCATAGCAACCCCATATTTAGGACAGGACTGCCCTTGAGGATTTTGTGACTGCTCTATTTCTCAGAGTAGGACACCCCATCTTTCTCCAGCAGGGGGGCTGGTAGATTTGAACCACTGACATTGAAGTTAGCAGCCTAACTAGTCACCAGTCAAAAAAGTTGAGGTGCAGCTGATCTCATGAAATGTTGTCTCTTGATAAGGACACCACATTAGACAATTTACAACTTTAGGCTGAACCTTAATAAATTTTCATCATCATGTTTTACATTTAGGTAAATGAATAATTATTTCCATAAGTAAACTTTAAAGTGAGAAATAACTACATCATTTCTCTGGGTAGTTTGTTATTAGTGTGAGCTTTTCACTAGAATTCTCTTAAAACTTTGGTGTAGTTTAGATTAAGAGACATTGGAATATTTTTTCCATGGAAAGTTAGAGAATTAAGAGTACTTAATGTAGGTATTGAGGGTCATATAAGATATCTGTTTTATATTCCTTTTTTTTCTATCTTAACAACGCTTTATAAATGTGAAAAAATCTTAATTTGGGAGATTAAACAAAGAGGCTTGGTCAGACACTGCTATACGCAGGCTAGGGTGTGCAGCTGAGCATGGAGTTCCTGAGGGAGTGCCAATGATATACTTTGGGTCAGGATGTGGCACCCCATCTGACTCAACAAGGAGACACTCCTGGAGGTCACTGAATGGACTTCGAACTATTTACAGGTTTTTCTTTTGTTGTTATTATTATTTAATTATTTAAATATTTTCCAGACATTTGGTTTTTTGTTATTTTCATTGTTTTCCTTTCTTTTGTCGCTTCATCTTGTGACATCTTTTTTTGTTGTTCATACTATTATCTCTGCAAATCTATCTAGCTAAGATAGGCTGGATGAACTGTCTGGAGGAGAAAGCAATGGGCCTGATGGTTTTGGGGGGACATGGGAGATGGGAAGGTGGGGGAAAGGAGGTGGTGTTGATCATCCCAGGGACAAGGGAACAAGAAGTGATCCAAAATCAGTGGCAAGGTGGGTATATGAGGCCTGATAGGGAGTGATCAAGAGTAATATAACAGAGAGAAATTGATGAAACCCCAATGAAGGATAAGAATGATGGTGGAACAAGAGGAAAGTAAAAATAAATAGAGGAAAGAATTATGAGACAAAGAGTATTTATAGAAGTCTAAATACAGGCATGAACATAGGTAAATATATTTATATATGATGGGGAAATAGATCTACATGCATATACGTATAGGGTTAGAATTAAGGCATCAGACGGACATTGGACCTCCAATCAAGTACTTCCTCAATGCAAGAACACTTTTTTTTTTTTATTAAATTGGCATCCCTTGATGCTCACCTTCATGACACAATCACTGAAGACAAATGTGTGCACAAAGAAAAGCGGTGAAGAAAGCTGATGGTGCCCAGATATCAAAAGATATAGCATCTGAATTCTTAAAGAATTAAAAGTAAACAAGTGGTCATGTAGCTTAGAAGCAACAAAGTCCACATAGAAGAAGCACACTAGCCTGTGTGATCATGAGATATCAATGGAAGCAGTTATCAGGCATCAAAAAACAAAAATCATATCACTGTGTGCCAACATTCCTGATATGATCGCTGAAGACAAAGGTGTGCATAAGCAATTATGATGAAGAAAGCTGATTGTACCCAGCTCTCAAAAGATATAGGGTCTGGGTTCTTCAAGGCTTGAAGTTAAACATGCAGCCATCTATCTGAGAAGCAACAAAGTCCACATGGAAGGAACAC
Organism: Nesogale talazaci; assembly: GCA_004026705.1. Lineage (NCBI taxonomy): Eukaryota > Metazoa > Chordata > Mammalia > Afrosoricida > Tenrecidae > Nesogale > Nesogale talazaci. The sequence goes on from PVJH01010921.1 coordinate 3,967, forward strand.
ACTAGCCTGTGTGTCCATGAGCCTGTGTGACCAGGTCTCAGGCATCAAAGAACTAAAAATTATATTATTATAAATGAAGAGGACTTCAGATATGGGACCCAAGCTCCATAAGCAGGGGAAGTGACATCCTCTTACAGAATGGTTGTAGGGAGGAGGATAGCCAGTATAACAATGATGTGATATGCAACTTTCCTCTAGTTCTAAAATGCTTCCTCCCTTCCACTATCATGATCTGAATTCTACCTTACAAATCCACTTAGACCAGAGGATTTACACTGGTATATATAGGAACTAGAAACATGGAAAATTCAGAGCAGGTAATCCCTTTAGGACCAGTGGGGAGAGTGGCGGAAAAGTGGAAAAGAAAGGGGGAACTGAGTATAAGGATCTGCATATAACCTCCTCCCTGGGGTGAGGACAACAAAGTGGGCAAAGGGAGACATCAGAAAGCATCAATATGAGTAAATAATAATTTATAAATTATCAGGGGTTCATGAGGGAGGTGGAGATGAGAGGCAGTGAAAAAAGGCGGAGCTTAAGGGCTTAAGTAGAAAGAATATGTTTTGAGCATCATGATGGCATCAATGGTACAAATGCCCTTTGCGGACAATAGATGCATGTATGGATTGTGGTATAACAGTTTTTAAATTTATTTTTTTGGCATCACTGCCCTCTGGTGGTCGTGGGAGCTACCCAGCCTTGCTCCTGGAGAGCTACTGCCAGATTTGAACCACCAAATCCATGGACCGCTGTCTCACACTCAACCACTACGCCACCGGGGCTCAGCCCCATAATTAATTTTTAAAAAGGAGCCTATGTCTGTGAGTTACGTCAATTCCTCCCTTAGAAAAATACTGGCATTGAGAATATATATATATATATATATATATGTGTGTGTGTGTGTGTGTGTGTGTGTGTGTGTGTGTGTGTATGTGTGTGTGTATACTGACATCAGGAAATGACAGTGTTCCATGAAGTAAAAATAGCACTGATCAAATATAATTTTGAAAGTGCTGGATTAGACAAAGTTAAGTAGGTTTCATTTTCTTAGGATTTCTCAGGACCCTTAGCACTTGAATATGCTTTGCGAATAACCAAGAAGTATGTATAGTAGTCAACATTTACTAAACTTAATTTTCAAAAGTTATTTGCAAGGTTATCTAAAGGGGAATAGTATTTTATGAACCTACTCTTGGAAATACACATTTGGACTAATGAAATATTTTTTGAGATTTTTAAAATGTCAGTGGTATGTGAAAACTAATGAGAAGAAAGTTGAAATATCAATCTCATTACTCCAAGACGCTGTGGGCTCTCATTAATGTGAAACTGATAGGAATTATTTTCATGCTGAAATTTAGCTCTGGAAATCATCATCATTAAGTGCTTCTTGTATATTTCTGGGAGGCCTATCTTCTTACAGGGAAGCCCAAGAGAGGTGTCTGCTAGTTTCTTATGGATAGGTAGGAGTTTAGGTTAGTCCAAAATAGTATAATTTACATCCTGAAACTATCCATTTATAAAATTATCTCTCTGACCAGAAGGTAGCTAAAATAAATGTAAAATATTCTCACTTCCATTTTTTAAAGTGCTTGACAGCTTTAAAATAGAAACTAATAAGAATTAAATTTTTCCCTAATGTGATGAAAGGCTTGATAAAGGAGGGATTGAAATCACTGGTAAGATAAGAAATCTTAATGACTTCAGGCTTTATTACTCACAGACTTTCTTAACCCATTTCCTATGGTGTGCTCACATTTTGCACTTAAAACAGCAACGATATTTCTTGCTAGCGCTTCATTTTGCTCTTGAAGTCAGAGCATGCAGTAATAAAAGAGATGGGTTTATGTTGCAACTGCTTTACTTTAATTATGTGACTCTAGGAAAGCCATTGAATTTCACTAAGACTTAGTTGTGTGTTTGTGGGATTGCTGCGGTAAAGATTAAGTGACATGTGTAGAGTTTTTATCATATTACTTACATAGTATTGTTGTCATAAATGATTGCAATTTATGTGTGCCTTTGTTTTCCTCCTTAGCTCCTCTGCCACCAGTTTTAGATGTATACAACACATTTGAGTAGGACACAATCACACTTTGAATAGGAGCCCCCATTAGAGAGGACTATGTAAAGACAGTTTGGTCTGTGAAAGGTCAATTTACTACATCCATCAAAAGGATGTACTAGAGACTTATGAGGAAGAGTACAAATTACTGAGTCTTATAAGGGAAAAGATAATTCTTAAAACAATAAATTGGGAGGACATTGGCTTCTGCTAACTAACTTTCTCAGGGCAACACTCTATTTTTGTGAGTGAGAGGCAGAACATCTTCAAAACATTTCACAATTTCCTCAAACCTTTTTTGTGTTTTTCTGTTATTCAGGTGCCTCTGCCAATTTTCACTGTTGGAACTGCCACCTACCTAGTCAAGATACTCTCTTACGCTTGGGTTAGCGAGTGTGTTGTGCATATTTGAAACTCCTATTAGTTAAATCTTATGTGTATAAAAGCTCACTGCAGAAACATAAAGAGCTGAAATAAATGTTAACATTTGCAAACATTGCTTCCCTCTTGTTAATTGACCCCCCAAAGACCACTGCTGAGCAGAATTGGATCAGAATCAATTCCAGGAAAGCTAGAGTTTCAAAGTAATTTAATTGCCATTGGGGTGGGGGGATATTATTTTCAAAAATGCCTTCCCCCAAAAAACAACCAGAACAGATGGTTCGCACAGGATTTTGGCATCACTTTAAGAGAACAGATAATTGTAATGTTTATTACGCTAAATTTATCTAAAAAACTCAAAACCAAAGTCATTGCTGTTGAGTAAATGCTGACTCAAAAAGACCGTAAGGGTACATTTATGTATGTTTTATGTAAATTTATCTGAAGTACAGAGTAAATTTATCTGAAGTACAGAATAAATTTATCTGAAGTACAGAATAAATAAGGCAAAAACTTAAAAATTCATATTTTGAAAATACCATAATATTGGTATTGGTACCAAACTCTAGCAAACTTAACACAGCAAAAGAAAACTGCAGAGTAATTATATTATGAATAAGAAATTCCCCTCCAAAAGAAATACCAACAAATATTGGAAAAAGTATAAAAATAGTAATGAAAACAGTAGAATATGTCAATAATAGGGAATTTATTGGTGTAAATCACTGTATCTGTAGCTAAAGCATTAGTATTTCTCATCATGTGTTTTATAAATATATTTAATAAAAATTAAAATACATTCTTGATTTGAATGAGAATCAATACTATGAAGTAGGGGTAAAATATTTCTTCAAGATGACATAATCACACCCCAAAATAGAAAAAAAGAAAAATATATTGCTAGTGTTAAGATTATTGTTATGTCAGTAATAAAATAAGAAAATTGCTATAATCATGATCCCATTTTATTAATACAGATATACCAGGTATTCTCAATTAAGAAAGAGAAAGAAAAAATTACCATGAGAAATGGAGAAATTGATGCAGAGATGTTTGAGTTAAATATGAGAAAGTGAAAGCTTTCACAAAACATGGATGAATTTTAAAAATATACATACAAATCAGAAGTTATATATATTCAGATAATTAAAAAAATATATGGAAGTAACAGTATGTATATTAGCAACCAACTATAAGGAGGTCAAGTAAGAAAGTATTGCTATAAGGGTTCCATTCATATGTGCATGAATTTATTCCAAACAAAATATGTTTGAACACATTCTGTGACCAGCGGATGACTGTAGACAAGTTGCAAGCTCTCTCAGTAAAGCACTTGCCCTAGTTTCATTAGGATGTCTCAAAAACAAACAAACAAAATCCTCTAATTAAAACTTTGTTTTTTTCAGGGATCTTTGGGGCCAGCAAAATTCAAAGTAGAGAGGTAAGTTTGGAAGGTGATGATTCTTTGAGTGTAATTTTGACACATCTTCTCAATGGACAAGAACATAGGGACTTATGAAGAATTTTTAAGAAATTGAAAGCTGTGTTGGTGGAAAAAAACAGAAATATTGGGTCCAAGTAGTTTGTTTCCATCATTACAGGGCAACTGCTTCTTCTGCAAGGGTAACTAGGATTCTTTTTTAAGAATTTTGTTGGGACCTTATCCCAGATACTCTGAGTCCCTGATCTTGTCTTCTCAGAATTTTTCATTTGTCACACTCAAAGAGCATGTCAAAGGAACACAATTTAATGTCCTTCAGCTTGCCAAAATGACTGTTTTGATGTGACAGAAATCACAGAACACAGAATTCTTTGGGGAAGTGTTACAGAGATAAAAATATCCCTTTCATATATGTAGAGACTTAGATGAGGGTTGTGCCAAGAAGCAATAGTTTCATATCTTTATATTTTGTCTATTAAATGTCCCAATGATTTCATAACAATACTCTTCTAGAAATATAGAAACAGTAAAACTACTCAGAATATATGAAAGTTAATTTTGCAATTCTTGTGAAAGGCTAAAAATACAAAAATTGGGAAGCATTATTTTTTTTAAGTATCACAAAAATATTAGCTACTCCAGAAATTTAAGGCAATCCAAATAAAAATATAAATAATATTCCACTTGGACTTATGAAATATCATTCTAAATTTTATATAGAAAAAGATAATCAAATAAAAATAGCCTTTAATGTTTAGAGGAGAGAATAAGGATTGACAATAAATCTAGAAAATATAGAAGCTTATTATGTACTATTGTAATTCAGGTGCATTATACTGACACAAAGCAAAAAATTTTGTAGAACTCTACAAATGCACACATACAAATGAATGCTCACACAATTATGAAACTTATCTATGCAATGAAAGCAACATTTCCATTCCATGTAAGGAAAGAAAATGGAAATTATTCAAGAAACAATAGTGAAACAACTGTATAGTCTTCTAGGAAAAATTGTATATATATCTTAAACTTCATTAACTTTAAGTCAAAATAAAATGTAGATTAATTAAAACACTTGTAACAAATATATACTGAAAATATAATATAATCTTACATAATTTTTAAAAAATATTGGGTGATGAAATAGCAGGAGAAACATTTGGTAAATTAAACTACATTATTGTTTATTGGTGGGAGCATTTCAAGATACTATTTAACTTTGGTTTATGGTCATTGAACCTAGAACATAATTTTATTTATTGTTTTTTGTTTGTTTTGTGATGATATGTCTTTCAGAAGAATTTACTACCAGTCTAGTCAAGGAGTAGGAGGTTAATGATGTCCCACATATCTAACTCTTTCAAGACGTCATGCAGGTTCATTTCCCCAACTCCGTCAGTTAGTATTACCCTCATTTCTCTGAGTTCTGTTCATCTCAACAACTTCTCAGAAATTCCTGAAATTTGGGGAAATGTTTCACTCAGTAGTGGTTATTACTAAGTCCAAATTCCAAAGGTCAGGCAGAAGTGAGTCAAATGCAGGGTCCAGAACCAGAAGCCCCAAATGTTCCAACGTCACAACGTCACAACGTTCCAACGTCACTGCTTTACCAAAGGTCATTCAGGAAAATGAAAGGTCTGGATGTTCAGGTGCGGTGATATGGGTAGAACTGCATGGTGACACCATTAGGTAAGCAAAGGAATTGAAAGATGTAGCTTATAAGATGCCTCTAGGGGTCTGAAAGATGTCATTAACCAAATGGAGAGTGTGTTCTGGTTTATTCCCAGTAATCTGCTGGAATCTTAAAAATGTATGTCATCAAGGAAGTAAAGGGTATTGCTTGATGCCAATTCTCTATTAAAGTTAAGTGCTAATCTCACCCCAGTCCTGTCTATTACTAGACAATGCCATACAAAACAGAACCAGAGATACAGATGTATAAAGCCCAGAATTATATCATAATCTGCAATGTTTTACACAAAATCTAGTCATATTACACAAGGGAATTATGCCTAGAAGAGCCATATTAACTGATTATAATCCATAATTACAATCCGTAGTTTGTATATGTTATATATATGTTAACTCTTATTTAGGTGGTCATCAACATTCCTCAATGTTGACTTGAGTCCTTATAGGAAATGCAACCTGCATTTTTTCCTTTTTTTGCTTTGCTTTCCTTTGGAATCTTGATTCTGTTTACTGCCAATTCAGGTATAATTCATAAATTTTGAAAGGAAATCCACAACCCAGTTATAAATAAACACAGCCATTACTAGCTATTTTCTGGCTATATTAAGAATCTTTAACTTTCGGGCTGAGCCCCGGTGGCATAAGTGGTTGAGTGCGGGACTGCAGCTTGGCAGTTCAAATCCAGCGGCAGCTCTTAGGAGCAGTACTGGGTAGTGCCTGCGACCACCAGAGTGCAGTGATGCATCCCCCCCCCGCCTCAAAAAAAACCCCCAAGAAATAATTACACATTTACTTTATATCAAAACAACCTGCATTTTACAGATCACTATGTCCTAGAGAAACTTTCTAATTAGACATCTTAAATCAATGTAAAACTGTAGTTTGTAGAACTCAATCATTTCAACCAAAGAATGAGGGTTATGAAATAGACTACAAATCAGACAAATTTGAGTGAATGAAAATCAGCCTGAATTACAGTTTTGTGTTCACTATCTCTAACTAAACTAACTAATTAACTAATCTCCAGGTGATTCAGAGTCACAAAGATCTTGTGGAAGAGCATAGAATTGTCCCTGTTGATTCACCAGAATGTAAATCTTTAGGGGAGTAGAGAGCCTCTTTCTCCTGCAGAGTGACTGGTGGATTTGAATGGCCTATCTTCTCGATAGCAGCCCAACTCATGACCTACAATCCCACAAAGTCTCTTTTACTCCTTCATAGTCACTAAATATGTGTGAAGTAAGCCCAGCGTGACACAGGGAAGCTGCGTGCAAGCTAGGGTGTGTTGACTCAATACTTCTAATTCCTTGTCAAATACTAAACTTCTAGTATTTTGCATTACAAATGAGAAGCCAAGAGGAATTAGGTGAGATAAAACCTTTCTTTTATTTTATAATAATTATTGTTTGTGGAGTGCAAATGGTCATAGCATGCGTGGGTGGGGGACCAAAATTGGCCATGTTGTTTTTGGTAGGTGCTTTCGAGTTGGTTTTCACTCTTAGCTGTCCTATGTACAACAGAACAAAACCCTGACCAGTCCTGTGCACTCACAATGGCTCTTATGGTTGAGCCAGTTGATTCAGCCCCTGTATCAAACCATCCTGTATGAAGGTTTTTCTCTTTTTTGCTTCCCAGATAATTTGCTAAGCATGCTGTCCGTCTCCATGAGCTGCTTTCTCCTGACAACATGTCCATTTACAATGTAAGAAGAAATTTTACCACAGTTCCCTCTGAGGGTCATTCTGGTTGTGCTTCCTCCAAGACAGGTTTTTATTTTGGCAGTGCATGTTACTTTCTGTATTCTTGTCCAGTACCATAATTCAAATGCATAAATTCGTCTTCTTTGGTCTTTCTTATTCAATGTATCACTTTCACAAGCATATGAGGCAATTGGAAATTTCAGAATTGGATCAGGTACAGCTTAGCCACCAATGTAACGAACACTCTTAGCTTTCAAAGTTTAACGATTCCCGTGCAGCACATTTATCCAATGCATTATCTTTTGATCTCTTGACTGCCGCTTCCATGAGTGATGATCATAGATAACCACTGAAATAAAGCGAGATAAAGTCCTTGACAACTTCAATCTTTTCCCTATTTATCATGATGTTGCTTACTTAGCCAGGTGTGAAGATAGTGAAAGATAATTCACACTGAAGGTTACAATCTATTATTTCATCAGTAAATACTCCAACTCCTCCTCACTTTTGGCAAAGTTATGCTATCTGTGTATCTGAGATTGTTAATAAGCCTTCCTTAAGTCCTAATGCCACATTCTTCTTCATATAACTCAGCTTTTCTGATTGTTTGCTCAAAATATAGATTAAATAAGTGTGGTGAAAGGATGTTACACTGACTCACACCTTTTTCTGTATTTAAATCAGTGTGTCATTTTGTCTGCATAGTGCGTCTGATCAATGTATAGGTTGCACATAAGTATAATGCAGCATTCTGGGATTCTCATTCTTCTCAAGCCTATTAATAGTTAAGATTCACAGAGTTGAATTCCTTAGCATAGTCAATAAAACATTGGCAAACACAAAAAAAATGGTCATACTTCTCCATTAATTGTGGGGAGGGGAACCAATAATATAGTATACATTATGATTACTTGTTGCAAGTATTTCAGATAACTATCCTATCTGTCTTTATCCTTTATTTCTTAAACATACAACACACAATCATGTAGAATTATCACTAGTAGGTTCTGGGAAAGAGATTTGATTAAGTGGTAGAACATAAACGATGGTGAAGACAGACTTCATGGAAAAAGAACACTATGGAAGTATTAGTGACTTGTTCTACATATGATAGAGGAAAAGTAAGTATGGTAGGATTTCCTTGTGAGTAAATAGAAAAGAAAATGGTTTAACTGGAGCTGAGAAAATACATAGGAATTCTGTTATAAGGATGCATTCATGGCAAAAGTTAAATAACTACAAAGAGAGCTAATTTATTTTCCTTTTGAGAAAAGGCAAAAGGAACATAAGCAGAAGTAGCAGGAAGTGAGGTATGGGACCACACTGAAATTGACACTCATCTGTCCTAGAAGGAGCATAGAGATGTGATGCAGTTAAGTTCTGAATCAACTTTTCCCAGGAGAAATAGTTGAAAATGGATTAATACGTTCTCAACCACCAAGTTTTTACCATAACCTGGTCTTTTTCTACCAAATATTATACAGAAATTTCAAAGTAAATAAGTTCAGAGTTAAATAATATCATTTAAATAAGAAGCACACTATAAAAAGTTTTTAACAACTACAGTATGACCCATACCTTTAGAGTGATGTGGATCTGGATGTGGAGAAGAGGTAGGAAAAAAATCAGTTTAGAAGGATAATCCCATCCATAAAATCATCTGGTAGGTGCTTTTCAGGAGTTGTTTTTTCCCTTCTTTGTCTTTTATCACAAGGGCCTGGCTGGCTTTCTCTTTTGTTGTTGTTGTTGTTTTGTTTTCTTTTGTAGATTTGTTTTACTCTGTCTTGTTTTTGGTGTATATTATTATCTCTCCAGGTGCACCTATATAAGATACGCTTGAAAAACCATATGGAGGAGAAAAAACTGGAACTGATGGTTCCAAGAGGACATGGGAAAAGGGGAGGCAGGAGAAAGGAAGTGGTGTTAACCAACCCAGGGACAAGGGAACAAGTGATCCACAATCAATGGCAAAGAGGGTGTAAGAGTATTGGTAAGGATTTATCAAAGACAATGTAACTGTGAGAAATTACTGAAACCCAAGTGAAGACTGAACATGATAGTGTGACAAGGGAAAAGTAAAGGGAAATAGAGGGAAGAACTAAGAGGTTAAGGACATGTATACAGGTTGAAATACAGGCATGCATATATGCAAATGTTTATATATGATGATGGGGAAAGAGATCTATGTGCATATGTTTATAGGTATATTATTAAAGTAGCAGATGGACGTTGGGCTTCCACTCAAGTGCTCCCTCAGATCTATTGAACTGGCATTCCATGATTTACACCTTCAAATGGATGCATAAGGAAATGTGAGGAAGAAAGCAAATGATGCTTGGCTATCTAAAGATATAGCATCTGGGGTTTTAAAAGCTTGATGGTAAACAAGTGGTCATCTAGTTCAGGTATAAAAAAAGCCCACACGGAAGAAGCACACCAGCCTGTGTGACCCCAAGGTGATGAAGGAATCAGGTATCAGGCATCAAAGAACAAAAAAATCATATCATTTTGAATGAAAGAGGGGGAGTGCAGACTGAGAATCCAAAGCCCATCTGTAGGCAACTGGACATCCCCTTACAGAAGGGTCACCTGGAGAAGACAAGACAGTCAGAGTGCAGAGTAGCAAAGATGAAACATACAACTTTTGTCTAGTACTTACATGCGTCATTCCATACCCCCACCCCCACTATCATGATGCCAATTCTATCTTAAAAATCTAGCTAGACCAGAGGATGTACACTGGTAGAGATATGAACCAAAAACACACAAAGGATGATAGAGAATCCAGGATAGATGAGCCCTCCAGGACCAGTGGTGAGAGTAGCAATACTGGGAGGGTGGAGGGAAGGTGTGGCAGAAAGGGAGAACCGATTATAAGGATATATGTATAACCTTCTCCCTGGGAGACAGACAGTAGAAAAGTGGGTGAAGGGAGGCATCGGACAATATAATAATAATTTACAAAAAATTACAAATTTACAATGAAATAATAATTTACAAATTATTTAGCATTCACAAGAGAGGGGGAAGTGGGGAGGAAGGGGGAAAATGAGGGCTCAAGTATAATGCAAATATTTTGAGAATTATGAGGGCAACACCTACCATAACCCCAATTCTATCCTCCAAATCTGGCTATACCAGAACACCTATACTGGTATGAATAAGAGCTTGCAACACAGGGAATCCAGAACATATAAACCCCTCAGGATCAATAAGGAGAGCAGCAATACTAAGAAGGGGAGGGTAAAGAGGGTATAGACCACAATGATCAATGTATGGTCCCCAACCCAAGGGGCTGGGCAGCAGAAAAGCAAGTGAAATGAGACAGATGTTAGTGTAAGACATGAAAAAAAATTGAGTAATTTATAAATTATCAAAGCAACATGAGGAAGGGAGGGGAGGAAAGCAAGAAGGGAAAAATGAGAAGCTGATGCCAAGGGCTCAAATAGAAAAAACTGTTTTGGAAAAGATGATGACAACCTACGTACGGATGTGTTTGACACCCTGGATATATGTAAGGATTGTGACAAGAGCTGTTATAGCTCCAAATATTTTTTAATCTGCCTAATGTGGTCTCTTGTTGGCATTTGATTGTTTTATAAAAGAGTTTACTAAATTACCATCAAGAATATTGATAACACGGTTAACCAGTTCCTTATCATGATGACTTTTGCAAAAAGTCTTTCTTATCACCCGTGATTTTTATCTAAAAATAGCATGGAGAGTCACTAAATTAAGAAAATTATAAAAAAAATGTTTGTAATAGAGGCACAAAAGGTTTAAACAACACCACTAACGCATGAACTAACACTGAGTGAGCAAAACGAGAACTGCTTTAATTTACAAAAATCACATACATTGGGTCAGGTTCTGATGTTTTCTCTGAGCTCTGATTCAAATTGTTCTCAACATTCTGCATCAAAATTCAATTATGTCGAGTATTGATGTGGCCAAGTACCAGGGGTCCCCATTCTGACTTTGGACTTTACATGTATTTTCTTTTGGTAATGATCAGATAGGTATTAAAACCCCTATAAGCACAGAATGAACTCTATTCACCTCAAATTCTACTACCATAGAGATTTAAGATCTCAAGTACCTAAAAGGTAACTTCTGCTCTGTTCCGTAGGGTTGACTATGAATCAGAATATATGCAATGACAGAAACTTTGGGGTGTTTTCTGTCCTCAATCTTCTGATTTGTATGCTGCCTCATACTATTCATTCTTTAATTGAATTCTTTAGAAATGCACAAATTATAGTTTCACATTGAATCAAAAAAATGAATAAATACGTGGATAATTCTTTTTAAAAATGCACAATGAACTCTTTCACTAAGCATGGCTAAACACTTTTAGAATTGTGCAACTTAAAGAAATATTCCACATTATTTGAGTGTGTGCATGCAAGAACTTATGCATATTGGTTACGCATGCAATTCCTTGGTATTTTTCTTAACCCCTTGAAAATTAGTCATTTTCACATAGTAGAGATTTAACAAAATGAAAAATGAAGGACAGTATGTTCCCTGTAAAATAAGGTTCTCAGGTTGAATATATATATATATATATATATATATATATATATATATCCCAAACTAGCCAACAGGAGACATTCAAAAGCAATTAATTTAACACTTACAATGGGATGCAGGTCATTTGTCGGTTACTTAGATTTGTGCTCCAATTCTTAAGCAGAATTAAAAATAAAAAATGCATTTTGTTGAACTGGAAAAATGTCTTTTAAAAAACCTCCAGTGTGATCTGGATTTCCCCAACACATTATAGTAGACATTCATAATCAGTTGCTAGTGTCTTTCTCAAAGGTAAAGATATCATGTGAATGGGACCAATGAATGATGTCATTGTTATTCTCCAGGTATTCTAGGCAGCACCTGCAGTAAACCTGTAAATCAATTGGCTTGGAAAAGTCCAGCCAAGCAATTAATGATAGCCTCTAACAGTCCCTCCAGAGTTCTACTGAGCTCAATTAATGGGACTATGTGAGCTTGCAATCAAAAACAAATTTTAGCCTGTTCATGAAGAAAGTAATGTATCTTTAAAACATGTCATCCTTTTCCCGTCTTTCTCACATCCATTGCTGGCCAACATTCCTTTAAAGCGACAGGAAAAAATAATGACATTTATTGTTTCACTTACTGAGTTCAGACATTCCTTTTTCTTTGTCCCCTAGGGTGCTTCCATATTTGGAAAGAATAGTACTTGAAAATGCAGAATTAGCTCATCAATTCAATTTCCATGCTTTTTTTGTGTGGCTATTATGACTGCTTATTCTATGTCTTTCTTTCTTAGATTCTGCTCCCAAAGTTATACAAATAATATAACAGAATCATTCCCTCCTTATATGTGGACACTGCCCAATAAAAAGGTATTGAAACTTCAAGAAAACATAGAATTTACATCTCATTGAATAATTATATTATAAGTCTATTGTTATATTATAATATCATATAATTATTGTAGCCAATTTTATATAATCAAAGGGTGACTGTAGGTAAGTAACTAATTACATTGCCTTCTAAACCAGATATAACAAAATATACTTGCAAAGAAGATAAGCTATAACAAGTTTTTCTTTAAAAGCTTAATATTTTTTAAAAATTCTGCATAAAAGAATATCTTACAGTAATATCTAACTGTAGAAAAACTCTATTTGTTAAAATAATGTGAATTTTTTAGAAGAGTAAATGTATTATGTGAAAAACAATAGGGGGTGCTATCTCTGTGTGCAGTACCTGAAATTCTTTCACTGTTGCTAGGGGCCATCTTGTTAAAAGGGACCATCTAGTATATTTAAGCACCTACTGAATGAATGCACAAGAATACACATGAATACTTCTGAATTTTTAAAGTCAAATATCAAAATGTGATGCTATTGTTTCATGGCATACCTTACATCTCATTCTTGCCTTCTGAAGTGGGTGCTCCTATCCTTCCAACCCAAAGCATTATGTGCTTTCTGATCTACACTATGTCTAAATGGTTGTTCAGGCATTCTTAGGAGATCCAAATCATGTTCCTTTGAAAGGTTTTTTTTTTTTTTTTTGAGTTCAGGAAGAAAAAGAAATCTCACGGGTTTGGATCAAGACTGCAGTGTAGAGAGGGTATGTTTTTTTTCCAACAAAATTCTTGTAGGGTATCATTTAAGTATTCTCAAAAAATGTGTAGGTACATTGTCATGATAGAAGAAATATCCCTTGTTGCAACTTTCCTATTCTTTTACTCACCAATGCAGTTTTCCATTTATTTTTTGGGGGGGAGGTGAGGGGCATCACTGCCCTTTGGTGGTTGTGGGAGCAGTTTTCCATTTCATCAAAATTTCTTTCCCAAAAGCATGTAGGATCTTCCTACTCCTACCAGGGCAGTGATGCAACAACAAGAACAACAACAACAACAACAACAACAAAAGCACGTAGGATCATCCTGTCTTCTTTGAGAAAATATACCAAGGATATCCCTTTGAGATTCTTTAAAGCAGTCACTGTCCTCTTCTGAGCTGACCCTTCTGCCTTAAGTTTACCTCAGCCAGCAGATCTCCTCGGATGTTTCTTTAATGATTGCATTATATATTTTTTGAAGGTGCTCCAGATAATGAGACTAAGGCAAGTATATTAGTAATAGAATTTGCCTGCAGTCATTCATTGGTCACAGACATCTTTATTTCATTGGGTAGTTGGTAAACTATTAAGAATAAAATGGAGCAATTCAAGAATTGCTACAAGACTGCTAGTACAGGGGTTATGTGTTGGACTTAATCCACATGGTGGGAAGTTCAAAAGCACCAGCAACTCCAAGAGAGAAAGACTAGACTTCTTATTCCAGCCAACTGTTACAGTTTCAGAAACCCACATGGGGTCTCCGTGAGTCAGCATTGACTGGGTGGCAATAGCTTGATGTTGGTAATCTTAGCAAGAAGTCCCAGTCTGACTGTTGGCAAGTGTGGGACTACTAACTATAAGATCATCTGTCCTAAGCCACCAGATGTTCTTTCAAAGAAAGATGACATTACTGAGTCCTACAAAGATAGACAGCCTTGGAAGGCCTATATAGGATTCCTATGAGTTAGAGTGGACTTGATTTTAGTGTTTGTAGTTTATTTTTTATCTTAGCAATATCTGCCATAAACAGGGGCATATTTACCATATATCGGGGGTTAGAAATCCTGATTATTGGGAGATAAATAGCTTCATTCAAAAACAAATTTGCTGAACCATTTGGTCAAAGACTAGGCTCTGGGAAAGGACATCTTGCTGGGTAAATTAGGAGACAAGAAAAAAGGGGCTTTCAAGAGATGGGTTGACACATTAGCTGAAGTAATAGACTCAAGCATAAAAATTATGAGGCTGGTGCAGGACTGGGCAGTGTTTCATAATATTTTGTAAGGAGTCAGAACTGAGTCATCGTGACCTAACAATAAGAGAATTGATACGGGAGCAGAGAGCCTCATCTCTCTCCTGAGGAGCAGCTAGTGAGTTTTAACCCCTGACCTGTGGTTTTCAGTACAATATTTACTAAGCAGTACCACTAGAACCCTTTGGCAGTCAAGAGAAGGGTAATAGAAAAATTTTATTTAACAAGCAAACATAATGCAGTACCTAGAAAGTTTCCGTTATTGGCATTTTTACATAGTTTTAAACACCATTGAGGAGCTCTGCAAATGCCATGGGTTAAGCATTGAGCTGGTTGATGGCTCAAATCAAACAACCACTCCCCGGGAGAAAGATGAGGCTGTCTGCTCCTATAAATATTTACATCCTTGGAAACCCTAAGGAAGAGTTCAATGTGCTTGTATAGGGTCATCATGAGCTTGGATCCATACAGTTGCAATGCTTCCCCTGCCTTGTGCTTATTAGAGCCATATGTGGAACACATGGCACATATTTTGAAGTATAGGACAGAGAGGCATAGCTATAGAGTATATAATTGACAGTCTACAATGTTTCTCTACATATTAAATATATAATTAGAAAGGCTAGCTATATCTAAGAAAATCTTTCCTAACAATATTGCTCAGAGCAGAATAATGTCATTGTAAATTCTTCTCTTATTAGAAGCACAGAGAGCGTGAATCTTGAGTGCGTGTATTTATACCAGAGCTTAACTGGCATTTTCCTCAGAGTGTTTATGAATCATAATGCAGTTCCACTGCAGTTTCTGACACACTCATTAATTTGTTCCCAGTGGCAGTTCATTACCAACATCAAAAGCAAAGCACATCCTTTCCCTGAGCACTAAGGGTCTACCGGAAATTAAGAAGCCAGAACTACAAAGCCCCTCTCAGCAGAGCAAACCGCCTTCAACATCAGCCACAGACTTGGATGCGCAGCAAGCAGATGGTGAAAACATACTCCCCAATGCTTCTATGACTCTGAATGTTCTCAGACCATTCCTTAAAAAGTGTGAAATATTATTGTCTCAGTGATGGATCCACTCTGATACTGGCTGCTGTGGTACAACAATAGATCTGCGGTCTCAGTGCAGCAGACTTAGGAGTTTCCCTTTCCTTTGACAATGATTCTGCTTCACGTGCTGACTTCTTTCAGGTTAAGCAGGGACTTTTAAGTGCTGAGTTTGAGTTCTGTGCCAAGTCTTCTCTGAGAAGCATAGAATTCCCCTCGACCCCACTAGAACAAAAGGTACTGTGATATGTTTACCCTTGAAGAGAAATCCGTATTTTTACAGAACTCTTGTTCTGTAAAACTTCTGTTTTATGGTTTCCTACATTTTCAGATATATATTGTAGTGAAGTGTATATAACATAATATATACACCACTTTATTTTTAGTGGGCAATTCGTTAATTGCACTTTCGTCTTGTGTAACTACCATCACTATGTGTTTCTACCAATCCATCATCACCATGAACAGAAACTCAGTACTCCTTTAGCAAGGAATACTCATTCACCACTCATCCAATTCCTTTGTAACCATTAATAAACATAGGTATTAATGCATTTACCTATTATAAATATCTCACATATGTAGGACCATACAATATTTAACTTGTGTGCCTGACATTTATTATAGCATAATATTTTTAAAATTTTGGTGCATTGAAAGGCTGTATCAAAAAGGTGAAAAGAAAAGGGAGGAACTATCTAAGAAGCATAGAAATAATGACCCTATATCATAATATATAAAGAAATTCTAAAACTCAGGAACAAGAATAAAAATGACCGAATTAAATAAAAAAAGATATGCAAAGGATTTAAATAGAGAATAGTTCAAAGAAAATATGACTGCAGAAATTACCTAGAATTAAAAATCAAACCAAATTTACTGCCATCATGTCAACCTGCTCCTGTGAATTTCTTAGACTGTAACTCTTTAGACAGTAGGACACCCTTTCTGTCACCCACAGAGCAGGCGGTTTTTGAATTGCTTACTTTGCACTTAGCAGCCCAATGCATAACCATAGAGCTCCATAAATTACCTATAAGCATATAAATAATAAATCATTTTTACTATACCTGATTGAGTTAATTTCCGTCCATAACGACCCTGTGTACAACAGCAGAAAAACTTCTGGGTCCTGGTCCATCCTCACTGTCCTTCCCATGAGTCAGTGCATGGTTGCAATCACTGTGTCAGGTCATTTCCTTGAGAATCTTCCTCTGCTTCATTGTCCCTGCACCTTAGCAAAGTCTATGTCCTTCTCCAAGGGCTGGTCTCACCTGACAACATATCCAACGTATGAAAGATGAGTTCTCACCATTTTTTTCTCTAAGAGGCAGCCTGGCCTTCCTTGAAGACAGAGCAGTCTGGCTGTTTACTTTCAATATTATTCTCCAGCATCACAATTCAATGCTTCTAGTCGTTGCTGGTCCCTTTATTCAATATGCATTTTCACATACATATGAAGCAATTCAAAATTTTATGACTTGGGTCAGGGGAACCTTGTTTCTCAAAGTAACATCCTGGCCTTTCAATATTCTAAAGAGGTCTTACAAGAAGATTTATCTAATGCAATGCATCTTTTGACCTCTAGATTGCTGCTTCCATGACTATTGATTGTGAATCCAAGCAATCAGAAATTCTTGACAGCATGAACCTTTTCTCCTTTCATCATAGTGTTGCCTATTGGCCCAGTTGTGAGGATTTGGGTCTTCTTTACATTGAGTTTTAATGTATACTGAAGGCTGCAATTTTGATTTTCATCAGCAAATTTTTCAACTCCTCACTTTCAGCAAGCAAGTTTGTATCATCTGCATATCATATTTTAATCAGTCTTCTACCTATCCTGGTGCCACAGTCTTCTTCCTGTAAGCCACCTTCTTTGATGATTTACTCGACATAGACATTCAAAAGCATGATAAACGGATATCACACTGACCTGAGGATATTTCACCTTTCCTGATTTTAAACCATATAGTATTCCCTTGTTGCCTTAGCACAAATGCATCTTGATCCATGTAGAGGTTCTGCTGAAGCACAATGATATGTTTTGGAATTTTCATTCTCCTCAAGGATATCCATAGTTTATTATGTGTCTACACAGTCAAATGCGTTGGCATAGTGATTAAAGCACAAATAGACATCTTCCTAGTACTTTTTGCTTTGAGCCAAGATCCATCAGACATTGATAATGGTATCCTTTGTTCCATGCCCTCTCTGAATCCAATCTGAACCTCTGGCAGCACCCTATAAATGTATTGCTCCATCTGCTGTTGGGTGATGTTCAGAAAAAATTACTTACATGTCATATCAATGATAGTGTTCTATAATTTGAGCATTATGTTGGGTCATCTATCTTTGGAATGGGCACAAATATGGATCTTTCCCAACTAATTGACAAATTGGCTGTCTTTAACATTTTTTATCAAAGGCGACTGTGGCAGTCATGTGCTTATGTTAATTTTAGGATTGAAATGTAGGGGTGGAGTCTAGCCTGTCAATCTGAAGAGAGCCATTGAGTAGCCAATGAGGCCTCTATGTGGACATAACTTTCTCCTGAGACTTCTGGGAAATCTTGTGATATTTCCCTCGTGAAGATGAGAAGCTATCTCCCCAGTTGTGGGGAGTTAGTCTCAGAGACGATGAATCACGGACAAGACAAGATGGCAGTATCCGAGAAGCTGGAGGAGCTGGCAAAGAGACCACATGGATTTGCCTTGATGGAGCCAGATCTCTGAAGCTGGCAAGGCCACGTGGGGACCCCTGCCAGTGATGAGTTGCTTCTGCCACCACTGGATGCTGTTGATGGACCCTGAGCCCTGGAAGTGAGGAACTGTGGGGAGACTCCTACCAGTGCTGGGATAGTGCACCCACTGACCTGTGACTTCGTGAGTCAGAAGGAGATATTATAGATTGCTATCAGTCATATGGGCCAATATCGGATTTATGACTTTGAACTGAACTGTATTCGGATACTTTCTCAGTGTTGCATTCCTTTTGTATATAAACCTTTCCCTTATATCCGTATGCGAGTCTATATATTTGTTCCTCTAGTCTACCCAGACTAACACAGCGACTGAGTGCTTCCAGTGCTTTATCACCTTGTTGAAATAATCTGATTGGTGTTCCATCAATTCCTGGAGCATTGTTTTGGCTAATGATTTTAATGTAGCTTAAACTTCTTCCTCAGTACCATGTAAGTTCAGAACAAAACTGAAGAGAAATTTTAAAAGTCCACAAGTGCCAAAATACGACCTGGAATCTGTCACATTCAAGAACATCTACAGAACAGATTTGATGCATTGAACATTAATGACAAAAGACCAGATGAGTTGTGGAAAGATATCACATCACTCATGAACAAAGATAAAGGTCATTAGAAAGACAAGCAAGAAAAAAATAGGTCAGCATGAATATAAGAAGAGACTCTGAAACTGGCTCTTAATTTTAGAGTAGATAAAGCAAATGGTTGAAAAGATGAAGTCCAATACCTGAATATAAAAGTTCAAGCTTGAGAAGACCAAGTCAAATATTATAATGACATATGAAAGACCAAGAATTAGAAAATCCAAAGAGAAGAACATACTCAACTTATCTTAACCTGAAAGAACTCAAGAAAAAAATTAAGGCTGGAGTTGCAATAATTAAATATTTATGGGTAATGTACTGAATGATGCAAGAAATAGCAAAAGAAGATGGAAAGAATACACAGAGTCACTGCATCAAAAATGAGTAGTCAACATTCCATGATAAAATTTTTTCATCAGTTGACCACTCTATACATAACCTGAATTTGTACTGGGTGCAAGAATCTCTTAGTTGTTCCATGACAGAAATTTCATTCCTGGCTTTTTGAATGTCGATGGGGGGTCTTCTCCTTTTACACTTTACTTGAATTACCGTCTTTGTACTAATATGATCTTATCCTTAGTTAACTTAGTGAGCTTCACTTTCATTGTTTACTGTTGTGTTTCCTAGCTGTGAAGCATGGGAGAAGTGGATATATGATGATAATAATGGAAATAAGTTATTATAGGAATTGCAGGGGTGAGCGGTGTATGACAGAGGGGAAAGGAGAATTTTGGAAGTAAATAATTAAGACAGGAGTGGGGAGAGAGCACTAGAACTCATCATGATTCCATAGCTTAGTTTGTAGGTTATTTAACCATGTGAAGAGGCAGGCAGGGCCTATGATAGATGTGGTGTGATTGTAAAACTCCCCTTGATATTATTGAATGATTGAACTATTCATTTTTATGATACATAAATTATGTGCCAAAGGAAAAAAATGCAACCCCATACATACACCTCCCCCACAAAAAACATCATTAGTCTTTAAGAAAATGCAGATCAAAACTACGATGAGCCATTACTTCACACTTAGGATGAGTACCATGACAAAAATGAAAAGGAACAACTACTGACAAGGATAGGAAGAAATTAATAGCCTTGTTCACTGCTGGTGGGAATTCAAAACAGCCTAGTTGCTGTGGAGAAAAGTTGGATGGTTCTTTAAAAAGCAAAGCATAGAAATGCCATAGGATTTACAAATCATCCTCCTCTATCTCTACCCAATAGGACTGTAAGCAGGAACTCAAACAGATCTATTTATACCAGCATTCATTTCAGTATTATCCACAAAAGCCAAAGTGGAAATATAACTCATGTTCACTCACAACTAAATGGATAAGCATATGATGGCTTATATAGACAATGGAATATCAGTTATCCATACAAAGAAATTAAGTTTTGATGCATGCTATTGTATGCATAAAATATGATGCTAAAGGAACTCTGTTTTAGCAATATAATTTATAGGGGGGCAGCTAATTATTTCTTTGTTGATATCAAGGTTCCTCAAGTTCCCTGATGGAGACAGAGCAACCCTGTTCTAAATAGCAAAAACCCAAGACTTCACCATGCCTCCCTCTTTGTGATCCTTGCACGTGTTAGTAAATATGTACTCGTGAGGGTTTTTTTTTCCTTTTCACTCTGTATATTTTGTTATTTTTGTTCCACATAATTGGCTGACCCATTGGGAAGTGTGCCTGGGTCTGTCCCTGGGGAAGGGCTGTAAGTAAAGCAGATTATTAATGATGAAGTTTGGAGACAGGATTTGCCTTAAATGCTTGCCCTGCTACACCAGGGAAACCTGTAGCTCTTCTGCTTAAGGACTTTCATCAATTAAGCTCAAGATAAAAGGAAGTACCATAGTAAGTCCTTAAGAATACTAAATTAGTCAATGAATTAAAATGATCATCAGAGGTAGAAATATGTGTTTTATTATTATCATCCTAGAACAGAATCAGAGTGTGTGCCCTTATGACCTGGGATACAGCCTCAGATCCCATCATCTAGGCACAAAATCAAAACAGGTCTTCTCCAGAATTCCCTAGGAACTTGGAGCAAAAACTTTGGAAGGAGAGGGAATAAGTGCTATCCAGGCTTCAAGGGAACACTGGTGAAGACTGATTTATAGCTATAGAGGGAAAACTACTAATACTTAAGAATAGAGTTCATCCAGGAGCTACAGTCAAAGCCTGAGGTCATACCTCAATCTTTTCTAGAAGACCTTGCATCTGAGACATCCACATATTTGGTGAGAACATTGTGTTAGTCCGGGCAGACTACAGGAACAAATTTCATAGACACGCATATAGGTATAAGGAAAAGGTTTATATACAAGAGGAACAGGACATTGAGCCCAGTCTAGTACAAAGTCATAAGTCCGATATTAACCCATATACCTGAAATCAGTCTACAAAGTCTCCTTCCAACTCATGAAGTCACAGGTCAGTGGGTGCAGAATTCTGGCACTGGCAGGGGTCTCCCCATGGCTCCTCACTTACAGGGCTCAGGGTCCATCAACAGCATGCCACTCCAGCTTCAGAGTTCTGGCTCCATTAGGGCAAAGCCGTGTGGTCTCTCCACCGGCTCCTCCAGCTCTTTGGACGCTGCCATCTTGTCTTTTCTATAACTCATCGCCTCTGAGACTAACTCGCAACAACTGGGGAAGATAGCTTCTCATCTTCACGAGTGAAATATCACGAGATTTCGCAGAAGTCTCAGGAGAAAGCCATGCCCACATAGAGGCCTCATTAGCTACTCAATGGCTATCTCCAGCTTAACAGGGTAGACTCCACCCCTATATTTCAATCCTAAAATTAACTGAAGCACATAACTGCCACAAACATCATTAGTGCATTCCTGATAATCCACTTTTTTCTGCCTCTACAGCTTTCACCAGTCTCCTCTGAGTCTTTGAAGAAGCCTCTTAATTGGGCTTCTTCCCTGTCCTTTCTCCTCATATCACTCAGAGCAGTCCCTGCAAACTAGTAAATCTGACTGCTCTAGCCTTCTCTTCATTACTTCTGAAATTTTCAAGAATGTAAAAGAAAAAATCCTTAATAAAAGGACCTTGATGGGGACTGAGCCCCAGTGGCATAGTGGTTGTGTGCCGGACTGCGGCCCACTGGAATGGAGGTTCAATTCCAGCGCCACAGAAGCAAAGGCTGAGCCTCCTACTCCCACCACCAGAGGGCAGTGATGCCCCAAAAAAACAAACAAAAAAACCCCCAAAAAACCAAAAACAAACAAAAAATGGACCTTGATGACAGTCTGACAACTATTTATCTCTGGGAAAATATCACCTTCCACTCGCCACCCTCATTTCTAAGAATGCCTTGCTCTCCTGACCATACATACACATACTACATATTCACCTCTCTCTGAATAATTCCTCGATGTTCTGCTACTTAAACCAGACCTCCCAAGGAAACTCCAATAGCGCACATCTTTCCTTCACTATTGTCCAGGTGAAATATCTTCTTTGCCAAGAGAACTCCTTACCATACTATTAACTCAGCACCTGCGGGCGTGCACACACACGCGCACATGCACACAAATATTTACACCTTATCTCCTGCTTTTATTTTTCATGACCAACACTCTCCTGTTTCTATTGTCTGTTCCCCACTCCCACGTCTCATAACTGTATAAACTTCCAAACTACAGTTAGGAGGAGCTCACCATCCATTTTTTTTACAGTCCCTCTGGGTATGTGGGTGAACCGAGCGACCAACTTTTAGTTAGTGGCTGAACATTCGGCCTTTTTTCACCACCCTGGGACTCCTGCTTGGGTGCTCAAACACAAACTCAAGCTCACTGCTGTCGAGTCTGTGCTGATTCACAGCGACCGTCTAGAACTGGGTACAGTGGCTAGCAGGTGTTAAATAAGTATTTGTCCTAGCAAGAACAATCTGAATAGATTAGTTCAGATATTGTCGAGAGAATCTTAGAGCCACCAAAAGATAATGAAGTGGTTAGAAAAATAATTCATGGAATTTGATGATGTAGTTATGACTCTTCAGGTCTCAGAGACCTTTTCCCTGAGACAAACAGCTGCCTTATAAAATTCATTATGAAGCAAGGAGCTTACATAAATAATTAATAGGTTACCTAGGTTTTCCTATAAGCTAGTGTCTGAGAACTTTCACTATTCTGTTCCTCTAGCTTCCTCAGCTGTATCTTATCTGCAATTTCATGTTATACAGAGTAGGCTTCTAACAGGCGAACTTCTATCTAGGGAACACATTCCTTACTATTGGAGTGGAGCTAAAACATAAATAAAGATAGACTAAAAACCTTCTTTTTGAGGCTGAGGAAAGACAGCAAGAGTTGGAAAAGTGAGAAAGAGTAGGAAAAATTTATGTAGGAAACTAAAAAGTAAGTATTCACTATTTAAAAGTTGCAAAATGTTCAATAAGATCTGTGGGCCGTGATTTATTCAGCCCTTCCCCCGATTAATTTTCAGATTACTTTCTGTTTCCTTCCCATGCAAAGGTGCAGTAAACACTCGTTTGCATATGCCCTTACCATCTATTAATTTTGTGTCTGTAGATGAGATTTCCAAGGTAACTTTCTCAAATGTGATAATAATTTACTAACCTACAAAAATGCACGGCAGGATCCTTTCATTATCACTCAAAGCTATTCTTACCAACATTCATGGGGTACTGCTACTAATCCAATCACTGGAAAAAAACGATCATCTATTTTTTGAAACATCAATTTTCCTAAAGGAGGTTGAGCTTCTTTTCCTAAATGTATTTCTTTTTCCAGTTTTTCTCTGGTTTAATAATTTATACTTCATGCAGTTATTTATCTTTGGTTTTAATATTTAAACTGAAAGTAGCTCTTTAAATAGTAGGAGTGATAATTATTTTCTTGTCATTTCGTTTGTAATTATGTTAACAATATATCAAATTTATATTTGCCCTGCATTATTTGCCATGTTATTTTTTTTAAAATAAGTTATATAGTCTACAGTCTCTCTACTAGGAGTACCTGTGAGTTACAAAATGTCTTTGCTAGAGAATTAGGTGAAAGGGTGGTGGTTCCCACACACCCAGAGGCATCTCAGAAGTCAGGCCTAATTATGTGCTTCTAAAAGGTCACGTGATGGAGTCATTACAGTCTGCACACTTGGCATCAGATGGCATAGAATCTATACAAACTCATAATATCAACAACAACCATCTCTGGTATAGAATTGTTTCTGAGATTTCAGCCTTCTTTAACAATGTCTTCTTAGCTCACAATTAAGAAAAATATTGCCCTATAATTTGTTCTAAAGTGACTTATGTTTTTATAAATCACTTTAATATATATGGAACTGTTTTTCATGTGTGAAGTGATAGAGGAATCTCATGTTTGTTTGCTTTCTATATGGATAGCAATTGTAGCATGATATAAACAATAAACAATTTCAAAAAAATCCAGTCTTAAATATAAGATATATTACCACATATACTTGAATATTTTCTCAGGTACCCTGTTGGAAGTTACTTTCCTAAGAGGAATTGAAGTTAGCTAAAAATAACATACAAGTTACTAAAAAATATCAACCTAGATAGTGGTCATGTACTTTACTAAACTTTCCAACACTCACTAGTACTATAAATTAGTTTTTTTGTTAATAATTTTATTGAAGGCTCTTACATCTCTTATAACAATCTTATCTATGTAACAATATGTCCATTGCTTAAATCAGTTATTTGCTCATTTCGATTACAATCACTTTCATATCAGTTTGTCCTGCTGTGGAGACTTGCATATTCCTGGAAGCTGTGCTAACAGTATGTGTTAGTCTGGGTAGGACTTTGAGGAACAAATTTCATAGACACATATATAGATATAAGGAAAGGGTTTATCTATAAAAGGAATAGAACTCTGAGAAAGCATCCCAACCCAGTCCAGTTCAAAGTCATAAGTCTGATATTAGTCCATATGACCGATTCCAGTCTATAATGTCTCCTTCTGACTCACGAAGTCACAAACTGGTGGGTGCAGAATCCTGGCACTGGCAGGGGTCTCCCCATGGCTCCTCATTTCCAGGGCTCATCAACAGCATCCAATGGTGAGCTGGCAGGGGTCTTAAGGTGGTCTTTCCAGCTTCAGAGGTCTGGCTCCATTAGGACAAAGCCATGTGGCTTCTCTGGCTTCTTAAACGCTGCCATCTTGTCTTATCTGAGACTAACTCCCAACAACTGGGGGAATAACTTCTCATCTCCATGAGGGAAATATCGCAAGATTTTCCAGAAGCCTCAGGAGAAAGCTATACCCACACAGAGGCCTCATTGGCTACTCAATGGCTATCTCCAGATTAACAGGCTAGACTCCACCTGTATATCTCAATCATGAAATTAACATAAGCACACTACTGCCACACAGTGTCTTAAATACCAGCAAGGCCATCCATAGTAAGCAGGATTAAGTGAACTTCTAGGCTAAGAATGCGCTACAAAGAAGGAAGAGGCTGTGCATTTGTGAGGAATGAGCTCCTGAAAATCTTAAGAGTAGCAGCAAATCTGTCAGATATCATGCTGAAAATTTAGTCTATCAGAATGGAAAGCACATCAAATGGGACTTGGAAGAGCTGCCTTCTCATATAAGAGTTTACCATAATGATGTAAACAGATCTAAGTTTCCAGGATCTTCATTTGCTGATGGGGCAGAACTCAGAATGAGAAGAAAGAGCTGCAAATATCCACTGATGATAGACATGTAGACTGTATGAAATATAAATCTTGGGAAATTTGAAATAAACAATTAAACAGAACATATGATGATCAATATCTCAGGCATTAGTGGGCTAATATGGACTGGTATTGCCCAACCAAAAAATGACAAATTCAAGAAGAATTATACCACATTCATCATCAAAAGAACATTTAACAACCTATTCTTAAGTTCAATGCTATCTGTGGTAAAAGAATAGTAATATACTTACAAGGAAGCCCAGTTAATACAACTGCTATTCAAGTCACCAACAACTAATGCTAAAATTCTACCAATTTCTTCAGTTGTAAATTTATCCAGCATACAATCAAGATATATTGATAATTATTGAAAATAATCTGGAAACAAAGAGGAAGAAAGAGTTCTTGAATAATGACTTTGTTGAAAGAAACAAAGCTAGTAAACAATTTTCAAGACCAATGTTACAAAACCAACGACTTCATTCCAAGTACCTTTTGTTCAACAATGAAATTTTCCACTATATATGTGGATTTTTTTATAGGGAACACCAAAGAATCTACAGGAATCAAATAAACTATATTCATGGGAAGAGAAGATGGAGAAGCTCTATATCTTCAGTGAAAGCTCAAATGGGAGCTTAATATGGAACAGACAAGTGGTTGCTCTTGTGCAAGTCCAGGTTGAAAGTGAAGAAAATGAACATAATTCGTGGAAGCCAAAATGCAACTTTGAGAGGATCCCATCTGAGTTTTGTGAGACTGTCTCAAGAATAGATTTGGTCCTTAACAGTCATAATAGAGGGAAGAACTGGTGAGTTGTCAGGTGACTCTAAGAACATTCTACAATTAGGAAGCAAAAGGTCATTATGAAAGAAACCAAGAATGAAAAGACCAAGGTGGATGTCAGAAGATACTTTGAAATTTGCTCTTGTGAAATTAGCTGAAGTATTGTATACACTTGAGTATCGGCCAACCTGTATAACAGCCCAAACACCTACTTTCACTACAAAAATGGTATTAAAAAGTGCTGAAAAACTCTACTTATATGCAAGTATACATGGGATATGAAGTAAAGAGCTGAAGCAATAACTTCACAGGATAGAAAAAATAGAATTATGAGTTAAACAAAGCTCTGGGTTAAAAAAGCCCAAAGGGAAAGGTTCAGCATACCTCAAGGTATAAGAATTGATTAAACAAGTCAAGCCTGAAGTCAAAATAGTGAAAGATTCCATGGGAAAAATATTAAACAGTACAAAAAGCATTAAGAAGTGGAAGGAATACACAGAATCACTGTACCAAGAACTGGTCAGCATTCAACTGTTTCAAGAACGATGTAGTGTTCTCATTTCTCAAGATATTTATTCCTGGTCTATTACCCTACCACTTTCAAAAACCAGGCACAATGGGTTCTTTCAATGAGTTTTCAAGTGCCTGTGCTATGGCTGGAAGCACGAATTCTAATGAGTGAAAGCAGACAAACAAATGCTCCTGTATTGGCATATACAGTCCAAGCTCTCCCAGTCAGCATGGAAAATTGGCATGACATGACACAGAGAACCCTGCTTTGGCACATCCAGAACTGCAAGCACCTTTTTGTTGTGTCCTTCAATGGGAGATCACCAAGCTAGAAATTCATCACACTAAATTATAGCACAGTGGCAGAATTTCTTCTGTGGTGAATAGTCCAGCTTTCATTCTACTTCAATTTTAGTTATTTGGAGACCAATTTATCCACAAATTTTGGTGTATGCAAGAGGTATAGATTACAATTGCTCAGCCTAGTGTGCCATATATTACCCAGGCCTGAGTGACCAACAGCTATAGGCATCTGCTCAGACAAGAGTGCATGTGACCCAGTAATGGTTTCAATATTCTCTGTGGGACTTTTTGGTTGTTTGTTTGTTTTCAATAATGAGGTTGATCTCCGATGTAATTTGTCCTTGTGGGTATCCTTCTTGAGTTTTTGCTATTTTTTTCTTCTGTTTTACACTATGTGAAACCCAGGATAAATGAATCTACAGAGACAACTTATAGAATAAGGGTTCTTGTAGGGAACCATGGAGGTAGTGGAGGCTTGAATGGGTAAAGGGGAGCTGATATCAAGGAATTCAAGAAGGAAGAGAATGTTTTGAAACTGATTGTGTTAGCAATTATACAATACTGTTTGATTGAACTATGGAATATTATGATATCTGTACTAGCTGCCATTAAAATGGTTTTGAAAGAAAAGTTAATATAATAAGTAGAGCTTTCAGAGAAGTCCTGGGGTACAAAAGTATAAACCATGGGGCCCAGATTCCTGAACTCAAATTACCATTATGCTACTTAATACATATGATTTTTTGAATCCATGAAAATAAAGAGAACCAGACTTTTCTATGATTGTTTTGAAGCCATTTTGAACATAGCTAAATCCTTATGCTCCACCTGCTTTCCCCTTGAGCATATTATTTAGCTTTTCAATAACTTTATTATTTCTGAGACAAACCTTACTATTTCTGAAACAGGAATGCTCACGTGGAAGTTGCAAAGACTAAATCTTCCATATCTCTTAGGATACATTCCTCTTTTTGAAAGTTTTCTCCTCCTATTCAAGAATGAGAGCCCTCCAATGTTCTCCCTTTAACTAAATTCTATTCGTTGAATTTATGTTTTCAGCAGTGCATGTGGATTAAACACTCTTTTATTCACACACTGGAGATAAGCTGTGAAAGCACAAATTCCTGGCCTGATGTGACTGTCCTCCAAAATCCTCAAAAGGAAAATTCCAATTTGTGGTATTTACTGATTCTTGACATTTCCATCCTGGCTTACTTCAGGCCACATGACTTTGGTGAATTCACATGTAGAGGAAAACACGAAGCAACATAGCATCATGCAGTATTTCTACCATGCAGATGCAAAAGCTTTAAGTAACTTAAAACAGACAGGTAAAAGTCAGATACCATTAAAATTAGAAAGTGATAACTTTCAGATATTCATTACCATTACCTCAATGGAATTCATTTAATTGTAAATCTATATGATTTAATTTTAACAATAGTCAGTTTTTAATGAGCTTTCAAGATTCCTGAAAATTTAGCAGTTTGCTGTAGCAATCTAGTACAAGTCAGATATATTGTCCTTTAGCTAATGGAACTGAATTTCTGTGCCAAAAAAAAAATGTAAAGGACCAGATAACTCAATAAATCAGAAAGTAAGCAATATACGGTATAATAAAATGCCTCTTAATAAAGATTGTAAATAAAACAAAACATGATAAGGGCTAATAAAATATCATCAACACGATGGTAGAATGGCTGAGGTACAAGGAAGTCTCAGAGAAGAAATGCTGCCCATTACTTAAATGGAAGTAAGCAGCAAGCCTTGAGAAGATGCATAAAACCATTCCAGGAAGAAAGAAGAGCATGTGCAAGGTTCCTAAGGCAGAGGTTAGTGCTATGTATTCAGAGAATAGTAAATAATCCAGGGTGGCTAAAATGGTGAGTGCATGTGGAAGATACTAAGAGAGGATTTCGGTGAGATTTTTATAGATTTGCTGTTTAACTCTGAATACGCCAAGAAGCCATCGTAAAGTTGTAGGGTATGCCAGGGTTTGATGTGTGCTTTAAAAGATCATTCCATGCAGCTTTTTTAAACAATAACCAGCAAAGTTGAGGTATGAACCAAGAGGAGAAACAGACCTACCAGGGATACATTCTAGGGAGAGATGATCACTCAAGAAAGACTATCGTGATTTACACATATATGTAGACATGTCAAATTGACTTTTGGAGTTCAAAAAGAGATCAGAGCTGTAGAGATAAAACTGGGATTAATTATAATATATGTAGATGTACTATTTAAAGTGATAAGACTGCATGAGCACATATAAGGGCCACACTAAAGGCAAGCAGATGTAGGTAGGGAATTCTAATATTTAGAAATCTAAAAATGGGAAAATCTCTCAAATGGAGTTTATAAGAAATGACCAGCAGAGTTATAAGTGACATTTTTCTTTGTTTCTTAGTGCTGGTCTAACAGAATTCCACTAGTAGGGATTGTAATGAATAAACATTTCATTTCTCATAGGGGGGTCTTTTACATATGAATAGAAAACAATGATGACTCTCTTAAACACTGTAAGACATGAACAAAGCTGGAGAACAGTATACAAAGCAAACTCAATCAGTCATCCAAGGATAAATATTTAATATCACCATTGTTATAAGGACAAAGAAGAAACATGGTTTATACACTAATAGACAAGACTTTGGTGAAAACCAGGAGGCCAGGGAAAGGGATTGATAGGGAGGGGGAGGGACCAAAAAACGGGAGGTTTAGTTAATAGGATAGTGTTGTTTTAATTTTGTGTTGTGAACTGTGTTTTATATGTGCGTGTGTATGCATACATACTATATATAGTATATGTGTGCTTGTGTATGCATACATACTATATAGAGAGAATGTTTCCTTTAAAAAATCCCTCTGTATTCCTTATCCTCTAATCCTGAAGAGTGGTGGTCTGAGTGGCTTTAGAAAAACAGAAGCAAACTAAAAATTGAAATGAACTTGGGGTCGTTAGTGGCAAACAACTTCATCTCACACAAACAAGCAAAAATGATATTTACAGTTTTATAAGTGATTTCTTTTTTGTTTGTTTTTTTGGGGGACATCACTGCCTTCAGGTGTTCGTGGCAGATACCCAGCACTGCTCCTGAGAGCCTTTGCTGGATTTGAACCACCAAGCCCGCGGGCTGTAGTCCCACACTCAACTACTTATGCCACCAGGCTCAGCCTATAAGTGATTTCTTTTTTTTTTTTTTTTTAATTTTTTTTTTTTTTTAATTTTAATTTTAGGCATCACTGCCCTCCAGTGGTGGGAGTAGGAGGCCCAGCCTTTGCTCCTGGGAGCCGGAATTGAACCTCCATCCCAGTGGGCCGCAGTCCCGCGCACAACCACTACGCCACCGGGGCTCAGCCCTATAAGTGATTTCTTAAAAGAGAAATTATACTTAGTGATTTTTAAATTCTATACCCTTCATGTATTCCCCTGAGGATGCAAATTCCAATGTTAATACTCAGTCATAATTTGAAGTACTCTTGATTTTATTTCTTATATTCACACCTCCAAATTCCATGAGAGGGGCCTATATTCTACCAACATATCAGTTTATGGTGTGGACTCTGTTATAGGGAATATGAAGTCATTAGGCATATTAAGCCATCATAATGAAGAAAAACAGAGCAGCAAGTCAGTCTGCCTCAGATACTAGCACCAAGTTCTTCTTGCCTCAGTCCCACATTTACAGTGGGTGACAATAAATTCTTAATGGACATAACCTCTTCAATCTCTTCTGAATAATGACAGAGAGTCCTGGCACCTTTCTTTCTATTGAATTACTGTCAGTGAGGGCTTTTCCCAAGGTCAATACAGCAAACCTCTCTGCCAGCAACCACAGTCAATTTTCATACATTCAAAGGATTTATGGCAGATGGCATCTGATAAAGTTCAACCTGATTATTGTAGATATTTGACAGAAGCATTAGCATTTATATTTGTGTATTTCATAGTGACCTAGTAACTATTCAGAGGAATCCTGTTCCTTTAGTGAAAACACCAATATGGGTTTGGTATTCCTCACTGTCCACTACATGAAATACCTTAGATAACTTTTGCTTTCTGTATGCATACATGAGCCTGAATGGCATACTGCTTTGACTGCTATCACTATGAATTCTCAAATATAAGAATTTTTAAAAATTGGCAATGGTAGTTGCTTCTGACTCATATAAACTCTGTAGGGAACAGTAGAACTGCTTCTTGTAGTCCCCAAGATCATAAGTCTTCATATGAGCATACATATTCATTTTTCTCCTTCAGATCAACTGGTAGATTTGAACATACCAACTATTCGTTTAGAAGCCCCATTTAATTCACTGAGCCATCTGGGCTCCTCATATTCAGAGCACAGAGAAATGGCAGGCTTCTCTATGAGATACATGTGTGCAGGCCCACCCAAAAAACACCTGTGTTTCTTGGAACAGAGTTCTGTACAGATTTTATGTGATTGCAAAGAGCATAAATGATTTTTCTGCACCCAGAGTGCATTTCAACAGTATCCGTATGATAAGCATCCTTTACCAATGCTGCCATCTATGTGGAAAATTCTACAGAAAGAGAAACACAAAGTTGATACAAAACAATTTAGAAGAGGACATTGAAGAAAATGAGAAGGCGAGACAAAGGATCAGCTTTTCAAAAGAAAGAAAAGTTGAATTCACTATTTAAACAGAAATATATAACTTTTGTGTTGTGAGTACAGAAATGAAAAGTGATAATATTTTGTTTGTTGACTTTGTGTATTTCATAATTACCAAGTTAATAACAAGGCTCATGTTTAATTATATCCACCTAATTCACAAGAAAAGTAGTGGCAGCTATTACAATAATAGTTTTGTGGTCAGTACAAATATTATGTTGAGCAAAATAAGTCAATAACAAAAGGCCAAATATTTTATGAGGTTACGCTAAGAAAGTCAAGAAAAAGTTTTCACACAAAAAGAAGCAAATGGAGAAGACAGAGCAAATCTTAACTAAAGAAAAGACACATTAACTTGAGTGTAAGGGAAAATTACATATGAGGGGACTTCAAAAAGTTCATGGAAACTTTCATTATCTTGATGTTTCTTTTTTCCACAAATGTTTTGACATGCTTTCATATAAAAAGAGGGAAGTCACTAAAAGATGAAGGCAAAAAAAAGACACAGGGAAAAGTACAAGAGGTAAAAGCAACAGAAACAAATATACCCAATCTTGCATTAGAATACCAATAGATGCATTGGTAGCTACAAAAATGGAAATGTGTGGTGAAGAGAATGGGATGATAACCATGAATATTTATAGGTTAAACAGAGATATTTCTATGTATGGATCTTGCTATATTGGAAATATATCCAATAATATAAAAGTGCATACAGGAGGTAAAGTTATGAAAACACCCATTGAGAGAATGAGCCTCTGGGCCTGGTGGTTCAAAACCAAGTCTCAGGGGACACCAAGGTTGATTGGCATAACATAGTCCCCAAGTAAAATGTTCTAAATTCTAATTTAGTGAGTATTTACTGGGGCCTTAAAAGCTGTGATAGTGCAACAACTAGTCTCTCACTATCAGGAAAAGAGAAGTGTGAAGGAATTTAAAGAACCATGGAAACATTGGTCAAATGGACTAATCAAACATGGGAACCACAGGTTCCATAACCCTGAGACCAGAAGGGCCTGATAGTGCTCAGCTACCACTGTAGTGACGGTGAGCGTTTAGGTCAACTAGACACGTGTGGGGGGAGGTAGGCATTCATCTAACCTCCGTATCCGGTCACAGCCTTAGGAAACCTCCTTCAGGTGGTGGTCTTTTGTGTAAAAGAGATTCTAAGTGGAGCTTTGTTCTCTTTTGTTCCATTGTTGTCTGTTGGGAACTGAATCCCATATCTGGTTCATCAAACTTCTATTGTGTCACCCGCTGGTCTCAGGAGCTGTCAGCTGACTGATGACCTCAGATGTACTGATGTATGTAGTCACCAGACTGTTGCCCTGCTGTTACTTCACCCTGCTTTTGTACATCAGCTTTTGCAGCTACCCGAGTCATGGAAACTTTCAGCGCACACATGATTGAAGGACTTGAATCATACTGAATATGTGACTACAACGGTGTAAAACATTCCTTGAAAAGCCTCTTTCCATATATATGTATGAACATAAATAAACATCAGTGGTTTTTATTCTCTAGAGAAACCATCCTAACAGATTGGGTACCAGAAGGGGTTCTAGAGGGAAAAAAAACACATCAGGATGAGTTTTCTAAATTTGGTTCTCAAGTCTCATTAGGCCTAAAGGTACTGAGCATACTGCCCCGTCTGTGTGTAAGTATGATTACATTTGTCACTATCAGTATGGAGGGCACTGTTAATCCATGGTATGAAGTAACAAAATTAATATCCAAATTGGCCCCATTGATGGAAGAAGTTTTGGTGTGAGGTGAAGATCTGCGTGGTTTCATGTTTGATGTCATTCTAGAATTTTGTCAGGATGAGAAGGGTAGAGAACCTGGTTTGTTGGTACTGCATGCAATAGACAAGCTGGTAAACAAAAGAGATGAACTTAGAGCTTCAGAAGGTTCAAAAGGTGAATAAATGACCTCAAAGCTTCTACTTGTGTCATTATCTCTTCTAGTAACAGAGGTGATATTGCTGAAGGCCAAAGCCAAAATTTTATCGTGCAAGTAGCTGAATTACACTACCAGCTTATAATTTTAAACCCAAAGAGATATCTGATATGAAAGTGACAGGTGACAGCACTGATTGGAAATAAATGGTACCCTGAAATTTGAAATGTGAATAGGCTGAGAATTCAGAAGATAGAGATATTAATCCCTGGGATTTTACTGAGCCACGTCAACCACCAGCACCAATGCTCCCATTTGAAGAAATTAATCTGCTCTCTGTAAAACCATTATGCAATTCACCCACATATGAAATTTTAGCCCAACCTTGCATGCTGATATGACACCTGGGGCTGTATCTGGAGTGTTGTCTGAGGCAGCTATTTCATAAGAGAGATATTAACTCCTTTCATTATCGTTTCTAGTTCTTAAAACTAGAATTACATTACAGTGAAGTGCAGATGGTGACCCAGGAAAAAGTGTGCTACACTAAAACTATTGCATTTTATAATGTATACAGCCATATATTTGGAAAATAAATGGAGGATTGCATATTAAAGCTGTGGGATAATGGTGCAAAGAACATAAACTTGGATCAGTCTGAGTTTATTGATATGGGCCACTAAGTACAGATTCTTCATTCAGTGTTTCAGTAGAGATGCTGAGAGAGTTTCTGAAAGTTTATTTGATCAGTTTACTGAAGGATGCATTGCAAGACCACCTACCCTAAGTAAACTGGAATTACCAGACCTACCTTGTTATATTATAGAAAAAAGGTATCCAAAGACTTAGGGAAATTCGAATAATAGAGTAGATTTGTCAAGATAAACGCTTAGAGTCATGAATGGAGTGTCCCAAGGGGACACAATGTTTATCAGAAGAATAATAAAAAATACGGAGGAAAGCTCCAGCATTTCTGAAGAATCCAGTGATTGCTATTTTCTATCTGCCAAGCTTAACACCAGGGATTGCCCTAAGTCAATTAAGACACTTCCTGGCAATTAGGGCTGATTGGGCCCTATGAGTTCAGTGGTCAGTTTGCAACACTCAGTTGATAGAGACAAGATGGGTCTAATTACGATAATAGACAGCTG
This sequence comes from Nesogale talazaci, assembly GCA_004026705.1. Lineage (NCBI taxonomy): Eukaryota > Metazoa > Chordata > Mammalia > Afrosoricida > Tenrecidae > Nesogale > Nesogale talazaci. Next base: position 38,993 of record PVJH01010921.1, read on the forward strand.
AGTTGAAATAATAATATGAATAAACTGACTCAACACCTATGGTGTTGACTATGTAGGCAAGATCTCCCTAGGTCTGAAATAGATGGAAAGCCTACTAAATATTTGCATGACCTGTATGAGCAAAAAAAATTATTGATCTGATGAATGCCAATCTAGCTTGAATTACCATAATTGAGAGTCACAACCCCTCAATTTTTTCCTAGAATTAAGCTAGTTTACAGACCCATAGCCCATTGAATGAAGGGGAAACTGGGTCCCTTTGAGAAAGAACCCCACTACACACTCGAAGCATGTACTGTTAGTTACTTGACTTTTCATTGAGAAAAGAGAAATAATCATATTTGGGGGGGGGAAATTGTTGAATACTGGCTCTGAATTGACATGCCAGGAGGACCAAAATATAGTAAATTTCATAGTGGGAGCAAGTAGAGTCCAAGTTATTAATGGATACTTAGCTGAAGTTTGCCTCACTGTGGGTTCCCAAGTCCACCGTGTAGTAAATCTCCCAGTTCCAGAATGCATAACTGAAATAGACCTACTCAGCAACTGGCAGAACCCCCATATTCTTTCCCTGATATATGTAATAAGGGCTATTGTGATAGGAAAAACCAAGTGGAGATTATTAGAACTGCTTCTGCCTAGGAAAATAGTAAAGCAAAAGCAATTCCATACTTCCGGAGAAAGTACATAAGTTACGAACACTATCAAGGATTTGATGCAGGGTTGGTGATTCCCACCAGAGTCAAGTCTAACTCACCTGTTTTTAGCCTTTGCAAAATTCAGGTAGAACTTGCCAAATGATGGTGGAGTATCATAAACTTAACCAAGTGATGACTCCAATTGTAGCTGCTGCTTCAGATATGATTTCATTGCATCAGCAACTTAATGTTTCTCTTGGTACCTTGCATGTAGCTATTGATCTAGTTAATACTGTTTTTTTTTCCAGTTCCAGTTTCAAAGGAGCAATATAAGAAATTTGCCTTCAGCTGTCAAGGGCAACAGTACACTTTTATAACACTCCCTGAAGGTTATGTAAATTCCCCAGGACAATGCCATAATTTATTTTGCAGAGATACTAATCACCTTTCCCTTCCACAAAATGTCACATTAGCTTATTATATTAATGATAATATATGATTAGAGCGAATAAGGAAGAAGTGTCAATAGTGTTAATCTAATTGGAAAAAAAAATATTTGTGTGTTAGATGGTGGGAAATTAACCTGACAAAACTCAGGTGTCTTCCATTTCAGTGAAATTTCTAGGGGTCCAGTAGTGTGGGGCAGGTTGAGAAATCCCTCCTAATGTTAAAGGTAAGTTATTGCCTTGTTCCCTCCCACAAGTAAAAGGGACTCATAGCACCTACCAAAGCTCTTTGGTTTTGGGAGGTAACATATCTGTTATTGTATGTGCTACTCCGTCCTACACAACAAGTGACCCAAAAAGCTGACAGCTTTGAGAACACGAAGAACAAGAGAGGATTCTTCAATGGGTTTAAACTGTTGTGTAAGCTGCTCCACCTATTGGGCCATATGATCCAATGGTGCTTGAGGTGTCAGTGGCAGATGCAGTTTGGAGTCTTTGACAGATCCATATTGGCATATCACAATGCATACTTGAAGATTTTGGAGCAAAAGTCTACCATCCTCTCCAGACCACTATCCTCCTTTTTTCTTTTTAAAAAATCATTCTCTTGGGGGCTCATACACCTTTTATCACAATCCATGCATCCATCAATTGTAAGTGAAGCACATTAGTATCTTCCTTTTTTTTTTTTTGGTAGTTAAAATTTATTTTTTTACTGGGAAGCAGCACTGCTATCAAGGCATAGAATTATGTCTTTTAAAAGTTCCTATAACAAAAATATAATGAAAACCACCCTTAAAATATATATCCCACTTATTACAGTCAAAAGAAATATTTATTGTACATGGGATAGTTATATAGCTAAATATATATTTCAGTGTTCTATAATTCAATGAAAATTTAAGATTTTCAGCTAAGCAGTCTCAAAAATGCTTTGTGTTGGATTTTGCTATTGTTCATTGCCATAAAATCAGCTTCAACATGTAGCAACTTACTCATAGCAAACAAAGCATTGCTGAGTCTTGTACCGTCCTCACAATAGTTTGTATGTTGGAGTCATTTCAGCTAAAATTTCAATGGGGGCTTCTTTCATTTTCACAGAAGCTTGGCTTTATCAAACACAATATCCTTGTCTAGCAATTGAGGTGTTCAGATGATCTGTGGAAAAGAGCAAGAGAAAGCTTCTCTGACCTTACCTTTAAGGAGTGCTCTGGATGGACTTCCTCAAAGAAGGATTTGCCCATTCTTTACTCAGGCAACAGTACATTCAATAGCTGAACCAACACAATTAAAATATGTGAATTTGTCAATCTTACTTTTACAATGTCCAATATAATTGTGTCTATGAGATGACTGGACAAATGTGTCCTGTTGTGTTAGTCCGGGTAGACTAGAGGAACAAATTTCAAAGACACGCATATGAATATGAGAAATGGTTTTATATTCAAGAGGAATAGGACATTGAGAAAACATCCCAGCCCAGTCCAGCTCAAAGTCACAAGTCCGATATTAACTCATATGCCTGAAATCAGTCCATAAAGTCTCCTTCCAACTCACGAAGTCACAGGTCAGTGGGTGCAGAGTCCTGGCACTGACAGGGGTCAACCCATGGCTCCTCGCTTCCAGGGCTCAGTGTCCATCAACAGCATCCCATGGTGGCAGAAGCAACTCATCGCTGACAAAAGCTTCCATGTGGCTGCCCCAGCCTCAGAGGTCCGGCTCCATAAGGGCAAAGCCATGTGGTCTCTCCGCCGGCTACTCCAGCTTCTCAAAACGCTGCCAGCTTGTCTTGTCTGTGATTAATCGTCTCTGAAACTAACTCCCAACAACGGGGGAAGATAGATTCTCATCTTCACGAGGGAAATACTGCGAGATTTCCCAGGAGTCTCAGGAGAAAGCCATGACCACAAAGAGGCCTCATTGGCTACTCAATGGCTATCTCCAGATTAACAGGCCAGGCTCCACCCCTACATTTCAAGTATAAAATTAACATAAACACATGACTGCCACACCTGTCTAGGGATTGACTGGTCAGAGATGTGGAAGGAGCATGAATAGAAAATCAAGAACAAGATCTGTCAGAGATATAGGTATAGAATAATCTGACTAGGTCCAGAAAATAATATTTGTGTCTCAAATTAATGCATCACCAAAAGGTTAACAATCAACTTGATACATTGGTACTTCCAGTTATTCTCTTTTCCTAGTCCCTCCTGTCCTCATCCAATGGACACAGGAACAAAGTGGCTATGGTAACAGGGTTCCAGATTACTCATGGACTCAATAACATGGACTTTCGGGCTGAGCCCCGGTGGCGTAGTGGTTGTGCACGGGACTGCGGCCCACTGGGATGGAGGTTCAATTCCGGCTCCCAGGAGCAAAAGGCTGGGCCTCCTACTCCCACCACCTGAGGGCAGTGATGCCTCAAATAAATAAATAAATAAATAAATAAATAAAATAACATGGACTTTCATTCACCCAGCCTGACTTGGGAACTGCCATTGAGGAGTGCCCACTGAACCAGCAGCAGAGACCAACACAGTACAAGATATGGGACCATTTCTTGAGGAAATCAGCTATCATCCTGGTGACAGCTGGATTACATTACACCACTTCCTTCATAGAAAGGACAACAAGTTCCTCTTATTGGAATAGATCTTTACCCTGGGACAGACTTGCTTTTCCTGAACACAATACTTCTGCGAAAACTATTTTTGAACTTACAGAATGTCTCATCTATCAAGTTGGTATCCTACACAATATGACCAAAGATGATGGGACTCACTTTACAGAGAATGAGCTGCAAGCATGGGCCCATGCTCATGGAACCCACATGCATTACCGTGTTCCCCAGCATCCTGAAGCAGCATGCTTGATACAATGAAATAAAAATCTAAAGATCCAATTTTAGTGCCAGCTTTGTGGCAGCATGTTTTCTGAGGCTGTATATACACTAAACCAGTATATAAATATATGGTGGTGTTTCTGCAACAGCCAGGATTCATGAGTCCAAGAAGAAAGGAATGGAAATGGAAGTGGTGTGATTCAAGGTTACTTCTAAGACCCACTCACCAGTTTTGCTTCCAGTTCCTGTAATCCTATGCTCTTCAGATCTAGAGGTGGTTAGTTCCAAAAACAAAGATACCTTCCCTGTTGACACAGCACTGATCTCATTGAATTGGTAGCTAAGAGAGAATCCTGCTCATTTTTGACCCCTTATGCTTCTGGAGCAACAGGCAAAAAAGGAAATTGGGTTAGTATTGTATAATGTAGGTAAAGGAGATGTCTAGAGTCCAGGAGTTTTCTCAGGTCATCTCTTAGTACTATCAGCTTAATGGTAAACTACAGAACTACAATTATAATATGACGATTAATAGCTCAGAAACTTCAGAAATGGAGGCTTGCCTCACACCACCAGGCAAAGAACCACAACCAGTTGAGGTACTAATTAAGGGCAACTAGAAAAGGTAGTGAATGAAAATACCAGCTATAGTCATGTGCCCAGGTGGAGAAACAAGAACTATACTTTTTATGAATGATTTCTAATAGTATGTATGCACCAAATACTTTCATCTATAAAATATAAGATGAAGGTGGGATTAGTTCATTTTAGGCAGTATGAGTGCATCCTATTAGCTATAAGTATGATTATACTATTGTCTTTGTTTAAACATTATATATGGTTATAGTTGTGTATAATGTGCCAAGTTGACAAGGGGTCTCTAGATGGTATGAATTTAAGTCACCTAGAAACTTCTGGATGGGATAAGGGTGAAGCTCAAAGTCAAAATATTTGGGTTAACGTCTAAACAGAGCCAAGTTCTCTTTTGCGACTTTGTCCTCTGCTGGAGTTGGATCCTGCATCCAGTTTAACAATCTCCTTTTGTATCACCTGCTGCTCCAGGTGCCTTCAAAGGACTGCCAAATTTGCATTCATTTGGTTGACCTTAGATTCCCCTACCTAGCCTTCCCCACCTAATAACCCATCTGCTTCATCATTCTACATCACTCTGTCAATGTCCATCAGCTTCCAAAGATATACCAGTCAGCTCGCATTAGACTAATCAACTTGAAACAGCTTGAACTTACCTATTTCTGCACAGATGTAAGTCATTTCTTGATATAAATCTGTGCTCCCCATCTCTTCCCTACTCCCTCTCTCTGCTCTCTCTCTCTCTCTCTCTGCACACACACACACACACACACACACGCACGCACACACAATCTGGGTTTGCTTCTCTAGAGAACACAACCTAACACAACTGGCAACCAGTCTAAAAGAGAATCACATTAGAAAAAATATGAATAGAGTAGGAAATGATATGAAGCACAACTCAAAATCAAACAAATTACAAAGCTAATTAGATAGAGACTGACATATCCCCAGGACTATGGCATGAAGGTACTTGTCAGGTCTAAAACTGAACTCACTCCCACGATTTAGTTTGGGGGTAATAATAAATAGATTAATAAGGTGGACAAGAATCCTGGGAGAGTATGGGGTAAATGCTGGTTTCCAACTCTTCAAACGTACCAACTAATTCCCTCCCCTTAACATTTAGAGTCTCAGCCTCTATAGTGTCCTATAGGGTCACTCGGAGTTGAAAGCCACTTGAGGGCAGTAGTTTTGGTTTTGTTTTCCAGGTGACCCATAACACTAGGGAAGTAGGAATTTCTTAGAATAATTAATCCTTTGAAATTAAAAAGGTAGTATTTTCCCAAGGACAAAGGTCAGAAATGAGGACAGGTTCAGAATAAAATGAAGGATGGAAATAAAAACACTGTGAGGAACCATGATAAGGGATACTACAGTGTCTATTGTGGGAGATGCAAGCAATGACATGAAACAAAATATGTACAAATATTGAATAAAAAAATTTTGCTCTGTCAATCATCATCCACTTTTTTTTTTGAAATCACTGCCCTCTGGTGGGAGCGGAAAGTCCAGCCTTGCTCCTGGAGAGCTGCTGCTGGATTTGAACTGCCAAACCAGGGGGCTGCCGCCCCACACTCAACCATTATGCCACTGGGACTCAGCCCATCATCCACCTTTAAATAAGCTGATTTTAAGCTTTGGGCTTCAAAAAAAATTAATAAATGGTGATGAGCATTTTTCTCAACAATGTCAAATAACCTCTTACAAAAGGAAGACCTACCATACCCTGAAGTGGCCAATGCTGGAGATAAATGGGTTTGGGGAAGTGCCCACGCTGACCCCGCCATAGAACTCAGAAGTCTTCAACTTTGTACTCTTTTGTTCCACAGGGACCTAAGTGCTGAGAAGGTGAAAGTGAGGCCCATTTCCATCTGTTTTATTTTTTGTTGTTGTTTCTAGTAAATATATTCCACACCTCCTAGCACATTGCTATGCATGAAATCAACCATCTCAAATAAATCCTACACAGAACTACTCTTGAAATTATGGAAATAGCCCATAGGATTTATGAAAAATGCAGATACACTCCTTTCAGGTTGATAATTTATAATGGCCCACCTGTCCCTCACTCATAGTCTTAACTCAAAAGTTCTGTATATGACACTGATGCATGGTCTGTTTATGCTGTTACTGGAGATTATAAAGGATGTACATTTTTTGCAGTTTGAATATGAAGATATCTGCTCATAGACACTCTGCACTTGTTTTAAGGAATATACCACACATTCTCAGGTATAAGCCGAGTTTTTCAGCACATTTTTCATGCAGTTTTTGTGGTAAAATTGGATGCCTTGACTGATAGTTAGGTCGACTTTTATTCAAGTATATATGGTACCTAATTTCCTCTTTTGAAAAAAATTAAAGATGCAATTATGACAATAGCTGTTTTCAGCTAATCGAAAGGGGGGAAATTAGGAAGGTTTACTCTTTCATTTCAACATAACATGAAAAAGAAAATGAACTTCCTTGAATTTCAGATTATTTTGAGGATTTTTTTGCCCTCTTCAACAAATGCATATTGAATCCCTACTGTATGGTTCTAGACATTTCAGGGCATACTTATGTACATCGTGATGAGCCAGCTTTATTTAGTGAGCCATAGAGTAAGAGATAAAAAAAGAATGGATACCTTTACTACTGTACCATTTAACAGCGTGTTTTTTTTGTTTTTTTTTTTTGGGGGGGGGAAAGGACTCAACAAAGTGCTTTTCTGAGCAACAGAAGATTGACTAAAGATAATTATTTTATTTGAGAGTAGAAAAATTATGGTGAACAAAAATGAGAACAGCACTTGTAAGATGAATGGAAAAGTGCTTGAAGGCTCTGTCAGTATTCTATCTTGATAGGGATTCGAACACATGAGCTTATGTATTTTTCAAAGTCATCACCATATATACTTTAGCTGCGTGAATTTCATCATGTGTAAGCTTTTCCTTAAAAAGACGCCATACATCTTGAACTCTGCTTAATGATATTCTACTGAAGTATTTAGGATTATGGATGGATATTTGATAAAGCATAAATAGTGAAGTCTTAGTGCTAGATAAAAGGTATGGTTGAAGGGGGTTTTAGAGTTTCCAATAGCCAAATGAGTAACATTCTTGACCACCTACAAACAGTAGGATTGAAGCATTTAGTCTCTCCAGAGACACCTCAGAAGAAAAATGTGATGATCTAATTCTGAAAACAAATGAGCCACTGACAACCTCTGCAGCATGCTGTGTTCAACTACGAAATGTAAGGAATTCATGGTAAAACAGTGGCAACTGGTTGGTTGTGAGGATTCATTGAGCAATTCTTTCAACTTTTCTGTTCTTTGAAAGGTTGAATAACAAAGACTGACAGGGGGAAGTATTCCTAACCTGTAGAAGGGATCTGAAGTGGCCCTTGAAAACACAACCAGAATTTTGGTGATATAAATGGAGAGGAAATTCACAGGGGACAAAACAGCAAAAGTGCAAGTATAGAGAAGTAAAAAGACATGTTTCTGAACAAGAAACACTTCCACATGCTGGAATAGTACAATGTGGGGTGAGAGGAGAGATTGAGAATATGGTTGGGTTACCAGTTATATAAATTCACCACTGCCCTTAAACCAATTTCAACCCAAAGTGATCCCACAGAACAGAGTACAACTTCCCCTTTATGTTTCTGAGGTTGAAATCTTTATTGGAAGCACTAAACCTCATCCTTCCCCCTCCATGCTTAGCATCCCAATGCCTAGATAATTCCTCCAGCAAGTCTCCTTATTGAAGACTGTCAAGGAACCTGGGAAATTCTAGAAAGAGTAGGTGATAAAGAGTATTTCTATAAAGAGTAGGTAGTAAGGTTTCTGAGCAGAAAACTAAAGTGATCTGAGTTACAATTTAAGAAAAGAACTTGGGCTATGGGGTGGAGGAGGGAACAGGAAGCAATTGTTTGGTGACGTTTGACAGTGAAAGAGGTCCTCAAAACACACAGTGGTCTCAATGAATTTGAACACACCAGCAGTCATGGATGTAGCACAGGACCTAACAATGTTTGTCCTGTTGTATTTAGAATTGCCATAAATCAGAACCAACGTGGGAACAACTAACAATTGCAGGCAGTTATTTGCATTTATGTTCAAAGGTGATTGTAAAGGAGGGTTCATTTGAAGAATTGTAGCAGCAGGACAATTAAAATTACATTAATGTCTTTTGACAGAGGAGACATAGCATAGCTTATTATATGTATTGGTTTTTTTAGTACTGTCATAACATATTGCACAAGCCTTGTAGCTTACATCAGCACAAATTCATTATTGTGCAGCTCTATTATTAAGAAGTCCAATACAGTCTCACCAGGCTGAAAATCAAGATATCTGCAGATTGCATCTCTTTCCAAAGGTTCAAGGTGAGAATTCATTCCCTTCTCATTGGATTTGACAGAATTCATTTCCTTAAGGGATAAGATCTATTTTCAGCTTCCTTAGGCTTGGCTCAGAGTTCCTTTCCTTTATCTTCAAAATCAACAATAATAGTTAATGCTCAGGGAGCTTCTCGGAGCTACCCTGTTACTTTCTCTTCCACCTTTAAAGATCCATGCAATTAGGTTGGGCCCATGGGGATAATCCTAGATAGCTCCTTTATTTCAGTGCCCCAAGTTATGTAATATAATCAAATTGATGTTCCTGTTACCATGTAAGGGAATATGTTCACCCATTCTGGTACAATCTGGGGTTCATGATTCTGCCTACAATAGCGTTCCAATTGTGGTTTTAAAAGGAAAACCGTGAGCCTAAATCATTGTTCTTAGCTGCCATCAAGTCAAAATCAACTCATGGTGATCTAACGTACAACAAAACAAAATGCTGTCTTCTTTCTTATCATAATTGTCAATATCGTCTAGTCCCAAACTTACATTACTAAAGCTGAAAAGTCTTTAATACAAATTATCAAGTTGGAGGGGTGGAGGAACTCAGTCATTGCTGGAGATTGCCTTACACTGCTTTGTATTGTATCATGATCCCTTTAATTAAAATAATGTAATATAATTTGCAATATATTAAAAGCAAAAAATCACCACGATCATATTGATGCTGCCTCAGAGCAACTCATTGGGGCAGTGAGAAGAAGAGGTGCTCCTGTGATTTCTGACATGATATCTTTTATCCCTTCAATTGTTTCATTGAGATATAAAACTCACATGTCACACATATTATTGAGATATAAAATTCACATATCATATGCTTTCACTATTCAGTTGTATTTAAAATTATTGCATATATATCAGCATTATTAGTTCTAGTGTATTTTCCCTACTTCCATATTCATTATTTGCTCCCCAGTTCCCCTCAAGTCTGCCCTCACCCATATGCCTAATAAGTGATTACATCAATTATTGTCTGTATACATAAATTGGGATACATTATAATAACAACAAAAAAGTGAAAATGGAATATATATATATATATATATATAATAAGTCAGAGTGAAAGCCTCTGATGAGGCCCAAGAAAGAAATGTTTAAAGCTAGAACAAATATAAAATGGATAAGATGTATAGATAGGGAGAAAAAATAGCCGGACTTCAGAGTTCTGGTCACCGTGATAAAGTCTACTATAATTTCTATCTGATAGTCAGGAGTCCATTCATTTGTTCATGGAGTATGCATGATTCTGGTTCGATTTATAGGTCACACTATCATCTTAAGACAAAGAATATTATTGATCATCACCCTGGGGCACAAAAAAATTCTACTGATTGTGTTATTAGTTTATCCAATAAAATAGAATTTAATATACTATTGAGGAAAGAAGGTTAGCAAGTATAGCCCAGCTCTAAACAGCGATCCATGAGTTGTTGATTTTCACAGATTGAATTCTTAAATGACTGAGCTCTGTTTCCATTGAGGAGGTGGTGATAGAGGAATATTTCCTGTAACATTCATTTAGAAGAATATATCCTTGCCTATGAGATTAATGCATACATTAAAGCATGGATGACATTAAAATGGTAACTATATAGTAGTTCAAAGTCCTGTTTCATGGGATGCCCACTAAACCAGAGACCCTAATGAAGGTTTATCACTATCTTGGGAAGGGCTCCATTTGTTTCTTCTTACATGATGGAATTTCAGTCCAAAGACTAAAGGTAATTTTGAAGTAGAACTTCACTCAGAGGGGTTTCTATGTCAGTCCTTCTGGGGTGGCCTATGGGGGATTCTATGTTCCCCAACAGAACAGAGCATAAGATCATTTAGTACATAGCACATGGGCATGATTCACCAAGGTTGAGTAGAAACTAACTCTAAAGTGTCTAACCAGGGAGATAGTTCTGACCTTATTCTCTCCTTAGATACTCTATAGGTATTGCTGAGCATCCCTTACTGATGTGAGGTAGCTCTCCCCATTTACCTACCAACAGATATATAAATACTTCTTCTGAAACCTAGATGCTTCCCTCCCATGATCTTGATTTGACTTTTCAATAAGATTTCCTTCTCATTACCTGTTGATTTCGCATACACTTACCAGAATGCCTGTTGATTTGTTGACTTTTCTTCATATTTTATGGCATTAAGTGAATGGTAGTAAGATTAATAAAATTTCTCTCAAGTTGTCTTCCCCAAATATATGCCAAACTTAGCTGTTTGCTACACATGGCAAATGACTATACACTTGGCGGTCACCAGAAGTAGGTCAGGGTTTATTCTCCCTCAAAGTTATCAGCCATCTAATCTAGCGATATCAGACTGTGTATATGCTGTCCCACCCTAAGTAGAGCCCCCTCCCTTCTGATAAGGATAGTAGTAGTCTACTTCCTTGTAGGAGCCTGAAGTATTATAAAGATTAGGACACCATCATGAATCTAGGATCTGCCTTTCTTGTCATATGTGTACCCCTAATCCCTTCCCTTCTTGTCACATGTGTGTCCCTAGTTTGAGCCCTTCCTGTTATACTTATACCTATTGTACATCCCCTTCCTGTGATGTGTATACCTTTTGTTTAGCCCCTTCCTATGGCATGTGGTTACCTGCAATCAAGGCTCTGAAATAGATATAAACCTTGGTTAGCAATAAACTTGTTCTCTCTGGCTGTCTGTCTGGAATGGCTGGCTTCCTACCCACACTGTGCATGGGTCTGGTTGTTGAGATCATGGCTCTCCAGGAGGTGGACATGCTACCAAAAATGTGTCTGATCATTATTTCATTCCAATTTTAGTATATGTGCTGCTGAAGCACATATTATTTCAATCTCTTTTCTATCTCTTATAATTTCTATGAGTTTAACATTTACTTATATTTGTTGTAAAATTGTGCCTACCATACCTGTGATGATATGTTAGGGGCTAGCTCCCCTGACAGATGGTCTTCTCCTTTTCCACTTGGAGTGACTCAAGCTGATGTGAAACCTCTTCTTTGGAGGTGGTTCTTAAAGAGATACAAAGAGATGGTGTGTGGTTCTTGGACAGTTGGTTGGCTCTCTACCTCATGCTTGTGAACTGGTGTCTAAAATTTATTTATTTGGTGTTTTCCCTTGGGTGCTGGGTTTATAAAATATTTGTCCTTTTGTGATCAACTAACTTCAGTCAGCATTATAGTTTCCAGGTCATTACACGCCATGTGGGTTTTTCATGCTGTCAGAGTTGTATTTTAGGGTGGCATCATTTTCCATTGTGTGTACGTGCTATTGTTTCTTTATCCATTATTATATTATTGGACCTTCGGGATGCTTTCCATTTCTTACTATTGTGAACTATGCTGAAATGAACATGAGAGAGCACACATCTACTCTTGTTTTGTCTCTTATTCTTTGGGATATATACCCAATAACAGTACTGATGGATCAAAAGGGATTCCCTCCTCCCCCCAGTTGTTTTAGGTAGTGCCATATTGCTTTCCACTGTGGTTTTATGTATTTGCAAGTCCACCAACAGTGTATATGAGCTCCATTGTCTCCTTATCCTCTCTTGTTTATTGTTTTTTTAGAATTGGGCTTTTATTGTGGGTGTAACATGTAGTTTTACTTTGCATCTTGTATGGTTAATGATTTTTGTGTGTCTGGGAATTTTATGAATGTCCAGAATAAGATTTGTTATCAATTGACATATCACCTTTTTTTGAAATGAGAAAACTGCTCATACATTTGAGTTTTTCCCATAATGTTTTCCTTGTAAGCTGTGTTCAACATCATAACAGTTTCTGTGGCATTTTTCCTGAGCAGGAAACAAAATTTCACAGCCACATGCTCTTCTTTTAAAATAGCTATCATAAGTTCTAAAGAAACTGCTGTTAGAAAAATAGTTCACTTGGACTATAGAGATCATCCCTAGGCTACACCATAGGGTATACTCAGAGAGAATCTGAAAAGTTAGTATTCCACAGTAGGAAAGGTTCCACATTGGTACCTTTGAGATAAAGTCCAAGTATATTATCCTGCTTTAAATATAGTTCTCACAGATTCTCCCCTAACAGCTGGCTGTCTTAAAGTGAGCAAATGGTAGAGCTAGCTCCCTACAGAAGCAGACATTCTGTTGCTCTCCCTTCCTGCAGTGTTACCCAGCCCCTTCTCATATCTTCTCCCAATGCCGGTATTAGGTTTCCTCACTTGTGAGCTTAGGAACTTTATTGTAGTTGCCACCCACCTCAAGACATATGTAATTGCTGAATATGCATGTCTTATGGTTACCTATAAATATTCCAAGATAGTGAAGATTCCTCTTTTCTCCCAGTTTCACATAGGCCAACATGAGTGACCGAGGTGAGCATGATACCATAAAGTGTGTCTGACTCCGTAATTTTATTCTCTCTGCTATCTTTCCTAGTCTCGATGACTTTATTGTGATCTTATATATTGTAACCATACAACTGTGCCTACTGACCCTTGGGTTGTTAGAGGCTGGCTTCCTCTGATAGAGGAAAATATCTGAGAGCATGTATATCATAATTCAGAATTGTCACATTGATAGTTTCCAGCCCATTTGCTCACAGTCTCTGTGTCTCTTTGGATAAGTATGATCACCCAAGTAATTATGACCTGCCTGTTGAGGCCAAACAAGCTCTGGTAGTTGCATAAATACACCAAGCAATGGGATCTGAGCCCTTAAGTAGCAAGGCATTTTGGTGTCCAGGAACTATCCCCAAAAGCTACAAACAGTATAATTTATTTTAGAAGTTGTGATACCAAATTTAGGAGTGACAAAAAGTAATTACATGGTTAGTAATAGCACCTCCCAACAAACTGTAATTACTTGGCCAACTAACTGGAAGAGAGGTTTTTTTGGAAGTGATCCAGTAGAATATGCAAATTATTGAACACTGTCATTAATATAGCATGCAAGTGAAATTTTGCTGAAGATTACCCAACAACAGTTAAAGCAATACATTGACAAGGAGCAGCCAAAAATTCAGGCCTGTTTCAGAAGAGAACATCTAACAGGGAATATTGTGGTTGATAGCAAATCTTGGCTAAAAAATACCAGAAAGAAGTTTATTGATTATGCAAAGGAATTTGAATATGTGGACCATAACCAACTATGGATAACCTTGAGAAGAATTAAAATTCTAGAATTTCTTACTGTGCTCAGTGGAAGCTGCATATGGATCAACAGGAAGTTGTACAAACAGAACAAGAGAATTGTTCAGTCAAGAAAGATATGCATCATGGTTGTATGTTTTCACCAGTCTTATTCAATCTGTATGTATGCAAAGTGAATAGTTAGAGAAGTTGGAGTATGTTAAGAAGACTGCAGCAACAGAATTTGAGGAAAGTTTATGCGTATGACATACTCTTGTGTGGTAAAAGTGAGGACCTGAAACACTTGCTGATGAAGATCAATGATTTAAGCACTATATATTTAAGCACGATGATTTAAGCACTATATATTTCAACTCATTTTAAAGTAGACTAAAATCCTTATATGTGGATCAATAGCTAACAATATGATAAGTGGAGAAAATATTGGTATTGTAAAGAATTTTGTCTTGCTGGGATCCACAGTCAATGCTCACCAAAGCAGCATCCAAGAGACAAAACCAGGCATAGTATTGGGTGAATGTGATGCATCAGACCTCTTTTAACTATTGAAGAGCAAGGATGTCACTTTGAGGACTAAGGTAGGCTGACTCAAGCAATGATGTTTTCAATCACCTCATATACACGTGAAAGTTGGATACTGAATATGGAAGAACAAAGAAGAATTGAATTATGGTGCTGACAAAGAATATTGGAAGCACAATGGACTGCCAAAGGAACAAAAAAAAATCTCTGTTCAGGAAAAAAAAAAACAAGCACAGCAAGAATGTTCCTTAGAGGCGAAGAAGTGAGATGGTGGGACTTCATCTCGTGCACTTGGGGCGTGTTTGTAGCAGAGACCATTCTCTGAAAAAGAATATCATTTTTGTTCCTGCTGTGCACAGGGTCACTGTGAGTTGGAACCAGTTCGATGGCACCTTACAGCAACAGCACCTGCTAAGTGGGATTTTGGAGATAGCAACAGAAAATGGGTTTCCCTGGACTTGCCAAACAATAATCACAGTAAGGTAAATAATCCAATTTAATTATCAGTGGTCCTCAGCTGTTCTGTAAGGATATACAGATGTCAAAATGGCTTCCCAGGTATCTGATGGATGCCACCTCATCCCTCAGGTTCTGGAAACTACATTTCTTCAGAGAGAACTATTACACCAGCAGTAGTCTTTATATTCAATGTAGATTTTTTGTTGTTGTCAAAATCACTCGTTTTCCTCAGAGAATTTATTTGAATGGGACTTAGGCCACAAGACAAATTGCAGAGGCAGACACTCTACATGCTGCATGCATCACTCTATTTTAAACTCTCTGAGATCATGTCTCCTGCCAGATCTTTTTATCCCTAAAAAATGATTCACTATTCTGAGCTCCATTCTCAAAGGGCATTTCACACTCACTGCAATTCTTTCAGACCTGCACTACTGCTACATGAACAAGTCAAGATGAACTTGCTGGAGGATGGCCAGAGCTAATAGTCAGCCAGGGGAGGGAAATGATCCCAAAAGAGCCCAACTCTTTGATCTACCAGAAATCCATATGTGAACGAGCTCAACTGGGACCAAAAGAATCTTGCATTTGCCCTTTAGACTCAAGAACATTTTAAAAAATTAATAGCTAGTTTTTGGAGTGATTTGGTAAGCAGCAATAGCTAAACAATATAACAACTTAGGAGTTCAAATTTGTCACATACAAAGAAATGGACTAAATGAAATAATTGATGAGTTTTGTGTTTTGTTTTCTCTGTTTTAGAGAAAACCCAGTCCATCTTTAGAGTAGGAAAGAAATACTTGAAAATATCCATTTTCTAGGCATCAGAGAACAGATGATAAAGCTGCACCATACATATATATATAAGCACTCAGGTGCTGGAAGGCTTGTAGACAGCATTTTATAGGGATGAGAGTGAAGAGACTGCTCAATAGTTTTGGATTAAGGGGGTCTGGTTCTGTGCCACTACAGAATTAGCTAGTGATCTGACCTGGGTCTCTTTTCAACCATGTCCTTACTGCAAGTCCCCACTGATTTTATTTAAGAATGAATTTTGATTGGTTGTATTGATTTCATGAGCAAATCTTTCCCTTTCAGATAGAGTCAAGACCGTTTTAAGATTTCCTAATCACTAGGGACTTATGTGGTCAAATGGGTTATGCCTCTTTTGAGCTTCTTTATCAATAAAACTGCCTGCTGTTTACTTTATAGAATAAAATGGTCTCTACTCCAAACATCTCTCAGAGCTCAAGTGGTACATAGTAATACTAGGGATTGAACTATTTCTGTAGCTGAGTAAAGTAGTGACTCATTGATAGAATACTCATCTTTTGTTCAAGAGATTCAATTATCCAGAAAGGTCAGTCACTGGAAAAGGGCCTTATGCTTGGTAAAGTGAAAGTTCAATGACAAAGGGCAAGATCATCAAGGAGTGGGTTGACCCAGTGACTGCAACAAGGGGCTCAAGCCTAATGATTGGGAGGATAGTACAAAACCAGGCAGGGTTCCATTGGATCGTACGTACAGAGGGTTGCCATGAGTCTGACAAGTCTCAATGGCGTCTAACCACAAGAAGCATATGTAGAAGGTGCTGCTGTGATTCCCAGATAATGAACTTCATTCATAGTCACCATTCATCTATTGGTGGAGATTTGCACGTTGCTGTGATACTGAATAAGTTTCAGTGGAGCTTCTAGACTAGGACAGACTAGAAAGAAAGGCCTGGTGATCTCCTTGAGAAAGCATCTAGTAAAATTGGTCTGGATGGATCACAATGATCTGATATACAACCAATCATGAAGCTAGGGCAGTGTTTCATCCCATATGGGCCACCAGGAATCAACTCAGGGTCAGATAATAGCACTGACCTAGCTGAAAACATCTATGTGTACTAAATCTATCTCCAGTGTTCTGAGATAAGCCATTTCATTTTAAAACACTCAAGTTTTTAAACATCATGAAGTTCAAACTTTGGGCACTCACTTTGTGCGATTTAAGGCAAATTACTTAGCATCTCTGAATGTTATTGTAAGAATTATATGTATAGTATCACAGGGTGCTCACAATTGCTAATGAGACCTAATAGGAGGGATTTTGTGACATTCCATGTCCCTCACCTGTTATTCACTCATCTTCCGCTGTGTGTTGATTCATTTGCCACATATTATTCACTGCCTGTGTTGCATGGGGTAGGCATGCCTTTATTCTCAAGGTCAGTCCATATTGAACTTTTTCCTTCTTTTCTTTTTTTTTTGTTCACACTACATCTCAACTATGTCTAACAATAGATGAGTTAACAAAATTGTCCCTACTACATGAATAAAGATACAAGGAATAATAACGTACATGACTGATTGAACTCATGAAGTGTTTGGGCGCATTATAAGAGCATGGAACATGGCCTTTTTGCTAAGGTTGGAATTGTGTCTCAAGTAATATACTGAAGTGTGGACTCTTATACATATGAATGTAAACTTATTTGGAAATAAGGCTTTTAAAATATTATCAGTTAAAGAGGTCAAACTGAAATAAGGTGATCGATTCTAACCTAATACAATGATGCCCTTATAAAAAATAAAAATTTAGCACATGGGAACATGTAGGAAAGATGATTTTGTGACCATGGAGATAAATATCAGTGTGATGGTCCAACAAGCTAATGAATGCCTTGTGCTACCAAAAGGTGCGTGGAACTAGCAAAGTTCCTGGATTATAGCTTCAATAGAGAGCAGAGCAATTCTGAATTGGACTGCCAGAACTGTGAGACAATTACCTTAGTTGTAAGCCATCCCACTCATACTTTGTAATGACAGGCATTGCAAATTAATACTTTCCCCCCACAAAAAGTACCATTGTAATTGGAATGGAAGTGAAAGCAGGTATTCTCTGGGCTGGAAAGAGGTATGGCTTATTCTGTTCTCTAATCTCCTGACACATCTTTATTTTTCGAAGATCCTCTGCTGCTTCAAATAGATGCTATCTTATGAGCTTTTCTAATAGGTTCACCTGGCTTTTGTCCTCAATTAGAAGTTACACACCCTGGAGGGAAGTCTCATGATATGCTTAAAAATGGTCAATCAAATATTGGTGCTCTAAAAACAGTTAATTGGTTGAAATCAAGACAGTTAATTTATGCATCTGCATGACTCAATATATACATGTGAGAAAATGGTGTTTGAGCCATAACTGATATCCTCTGGGTACACAAGGAAAGAGAATCCAATTCTACATCAGCTCATGGCCAATTACTGCAAGGCAGAGGTGAAAGATGGCTCCAGTCTCCATCTTTCTTTACTTTCTTCTTATTCGAAATATTCCTCCCACAATATTCTACTTCTTTTCTGAGTTTGGTAATTCATTGCACTTGTCATAGAGAACACACAGACAATACTCAACAATTAGGGGGTTTGTCAGGGGGGGAAACTGGTTATAAAATGAGACAGATAGTTCTTTTTCCACAGGGCCTCATCTCAGTCACACAGTTAGGGATGTCTCTCTCCAGGTGTCCACTTCTCTCTTATGATGTTCCTTGGCCCCTGGCTTGCTCCAGGACCCTGGAAGCAGACTGAATGACTTCCTGGTGTCAATGTTCCTCCTCTGCTTTGCCTTACCATCCACCACCTCATAGAGTGATCACACATGGAGAACTGGTGACTTGTCACTCTTCGTAGTCATGAGATTGTCTCTCTTTCTGCTTCTGAGGTGGCTCATTTCAATATCCAGTGAAATGGAAAAACTCACAAATCCCCTCTCTTCATGGTTCACACACCTTTTTTGCATGGTATCACCATTCATTCAGTGGGAGCAATCAAATTCAATTCAAAGCACTTTCACTTCATCACAATATATCTCACTGTGTGTTGCAAACTAATTGCTACTTTTAATGATAATTTGAAATATAGTACACAGAGAAAAAGAATACTAGTCATGAACGTACAGTGCAAATATTTTTGTCAAGTGAACAGGTCTGCATAATCAGCACACTCAGTCCAAAGGTAAGCACACTAAGTGAAGAACTGTCCACCAGAAGTCCCTTGTGTTCTCTTCTGGTCATTACTGCTCTGAAGGTAGCAATTACTCTGACATCTAACAAGGAGGTCCTAGGTAGTGTGTGTCTTTAACCTATGTGTACAATGCATAATCATTGGCACCTAACATTATTTACTCAACATTCCGTGTTTGGGATTTACTCTTCTTATCGATGGGGCTTAGTGCTTTTAAACATGTGTGCTACATGTTCAGGGCACTGGGCACTGGGAAGACCTTGAAGGAGCTGTTAATTAGAACCTACATCTTATCCTAGATTATGGACTATTATACAAAAGCTTTTAATTTCCAGGAAGGGATTGTTGAGTAATTTTTGTTGTTGAAAGGGGAGCAGTAGGTCAAATAAATTTGAGAATCTATGATATAGCTATAGTTCACATATTCTTCTTGCTGGATAATACTCTATGATGAACACAAGCATACTTGATGTACAATTTCTTTTCATGATGACTTGAGTGTGTTGCACTGAACATTCTTCTACACAATTTGCTTTGGAACATATGCATCTATGAATACATATCCTAAGATGATTGTACACCTACAGCTGGGCTGCAGTGTTATTGGAAGGCACCATCAAGTCAGTTCTAACTCATAATGACTCTACATACAACAGAACAAAAAACAACACTGCCTGATCCTGCCCACATTTGTCCAGGACTTTCCTCTTTTGCCCTGCCCTTTGACTTTATCAAGCAATTTTCCCCCCAGGCACAAGGACCACTGAAAACATGCCCAAACTACATGAGATGAAGTCTTGTCATCTTTGCTCATATGTAGACCCTACAGCCCAGTTGGACAGCAGTTAGATACATATATCAGTCATATATTTAGAAGAAATTAACAAAAAGCTTTTAAAAGAAATTCTACATTTACTTCTACATTAAATTCTACATTTAAATTCTAACACTTACTTTCATCAGAAATATCCTTACCTGTTTGTAAAGTAAGGGCTATATTTGAACATCAATGATTTCTTTAATTTACTCACATTTTAAAGGGAAGAGTTTGTGTTCTTGGTGCTGTCATTGCCATGATACTGATGCACAAACTGATCTGTGGACCGATCACCGTTTATTCCTGAGTTCTCTTAGTCCCATCCTTATGGTGGTATCATATACTATACATATTTATATTTTTGTATATAGATAATAGTTTTATAATATTGAGTGTCACTGCTGAGTAAATGATTAAATATTTTGTTGCTATTTTCTTTAAGTTCCCTCTTTTGGGGGGATGACTTAGAAAAACAAACTTCATCATATTTCACACGTATTACAGTAGGAGGGAAAAATCACTTGTAGAGGGATAAATGATAGCAATTTAAAGTTAAACAGGATATGAAGTCAGAAGCAAGTACCTAGGACATGTGTCCCACAATTGTGGGGTTTCTTTTTGACCGGCCTCTTTGTGTATTCTTTCAGTTAGATGTCTAGCCTCAGCTTCTCTTACAGGGGGTTGAGAGTGGAGTCAACCTGTGTATCAGCGTGATCTTTTATTCCTTTAGTAGATTGTGAATGAAGAGATTTTTGACTTGGAGAAATATTTACTATTATCTGTAAATTCTTGTGAGTATCCCACATCCAATGATTTATGAGCACATCATTTGTTACAGAAAGTATCTGTTGAATACAAGATGGATTGTGTATGTTGATTTTACAGGCCTTGGATCTCACAAACATGCACTAGAGATTCATATTCCTTTTGGAGTACTTTGCACAAAGTAAGAGTGGCCCACTGGATAACTCAAGCAGTTTGCACTCTCCTACTGACCTCACGGTTGGTGGATTAAATCCACCCAGCAGGACCCTATACTCAGACTTAATTGATGTTCTAGAATTTAATATTCTAGTCATTGTTTGCTTCATCTCTTTGAACTCTAACATGTATTGGAATTGCTACATAGAAATTCACAGATGAAATTCAAGGGTTATTAAGGAAGTTAACAAGTTCTAACTCCAGTGAGGAATGCCCAGGGTAGTTGTTTATCAAGACATGTTAAAAAGTTCCAAGAGTGCTAATAAATGTCCAAAGGAACATACAACTCTCCTGTAAGCTTCAACACAAAGGCATTTAGCTAAAGCTTTGTGAATCAGTAACCAAACCTCCAGAGGCATTCCACTTTATTGGCTAGCCTGCATAAATTCACTCATCTTAGCTATCTCTGTGGGTTGGAATGTATAGCACTCTGTCCTATGTTCTGGTTCCTGGTTCCGTTGCTATTCCTCTGATGTTGTACTTATCTGGGTCCAGGAGGTTCACTGTTCAAGGATCTCTGGTCCAGATAATGCACTCCACTCCTTGTTCTTGCTGGTAAAGACATAGCTCCTCTTGTCTCTCAGAAGGCTCATTTTATCCATTGCAAGATGTTGCATATAATTCTTGCACTTTTCCCATTGTATCCCCATATCTCCATTGTTATTCAGTGATCTCCAACTTATTGTATGTTACCTGCCCCTTCATCCAAGTTAACACATATCTATTTGCTAGCCAGCAATTTACCATTCTGTCAAATCCTGTTGATTTTCAAAGAATGTGAAAAATTTTCCTGAGTTTTTACAGCAGTGTTCTCATACAATATTTGTCCTTTTGTAATGATTTATTTTCCTCATCACAATTCCCTCCAAAGTCTTCCATATTATGAGATTCTTCCCAAATTAACCATTATTTTTAACACAGCATGATAGTCCATTGTGTGCCTATACCATAGTTTGCTTATCTAGTCTTCCATTTGAGTAGCATGTAGTTTTGTTCCCAGCTTATGACATTGAAAATTATGCTATGATACATGTGTGGTCATATAGCTATTCATAGCATGGTTTTTATTTCTCTATGATTATAGCAACTGCATGGATTGTTGTGTTATAAAACATTTCAATTTCCAACTTTTTAGGAAAGAGCCATGCCATTTTCCACAGTGATTGCACAATTTCTAGTCCAACCAGCAGTGGATGGGGGTTCCAGTCTCTCCACAACCCCTACATGCATGTATTATTTTCAGGCTTTAATAGACTAGCTTCTTTAGAAAAGCAAAACCAGTGATGAGTACCACCTATATGTTGAAAAAATAGTATATCGAGAAAAGTGGCTAGGAGCAAGTAAATCCTATTCAGTTCCAGTCTGTATGTCAGATGTTAATACAGGCTTCTCTTGACTTGTGTAGTTAAGGGAGTGGATTATGGCAGTCACGTACTTACTGTCAATGGAGAGTGTAGGAATGGAGTCTAGCCTGTCAATCTGGAAATAGCCAATGAGACCTCTGTGTGCATCTGGCTTTCTCTGAGAATTCTGGAAAATCTAGCTATATTTCTCCCATGGAGGTGAGGGATTCTAGACTAAGTCTCTTGGAGTCAATCTACCAAAAAGAAAAGATGGAGGCATGTTAATAGATCTTGAATCTTTTTCCCAAGGAAAAGCAACATGGGCTTGTCCTGATGGAACCAGACCTCTGTGGCCAGAAAAGCCACAGAGAGAACTCTGCCAGTGCTGAGATGCTTCTACTGTAAAGTGACAAGACATCCTACTTTTGGCAGGACAGTTCTGATTTTAAACTATTTTTCCCTCGTCCTGCTCATTTTTAAAAAGTCCTGATTTTTTAAGGGAATATACCCCCTTTCCCTCGGCCCCCACCCCCAATCCAGTCAATAGTGTCCTGTTTTACCAATGTTAAAGTCTGGTTACTTTATTTATGGCGAATAGATACTGGTGATCAACCCTGAGCCCTGAAAATGAGGAGTCATGGGGAGACCCCTGTCAGTGCCAGGATGCTTCTACAGCTGCTGGATTCACAAGACTCTGCACCCACTGGCCTGTGATTTTCCTGGTGTCATTGCATGTGCTTCGTGAGTGGGAAGGAGACGTTAAAGACCGGTATCAGACATATGGGCTAATAGTGGACTTAAGGCCTTGGACTGAACTGGCTTGAGAGGCTTTCTCAATGTTCCATTCCTCTTGTATATTAGCCTTTCCCTTAGATCCATATGCATGTTTACGAAATTGTTTCGCTAGTCTATTCTAACACACCAATGGACCAGGAAATAGGAAGACAAAAAAGGCTGGTAGAGGCAGAGTTCAGTGAAAACAAGTTTGGAAGGCTGTGGAAGGCCTCTGGGATCAGCAGTATATAAGGCAAGAGTTTGATGAACTCCATGTAGGATTCAAAACTACCAGAAGGGGCAAGCCACCCAACTGAACCAGACCAAACCACACCTCTGTGAGTTTCAGTGCCTTTAAATCTTTAAGGTACATAAACCTCATCTTTCTTCTAAGGAGCAGATAATGCATTCAAATTCCCAACCTTGAGGTCAGAACCAGGGTGTGCTTAATAAGGAACAGGTGATGTTCCTGATGAGCCTTCCTTCCACTTACATAAGAGCTATCACCTGATAAGGGGAATCCAAGTCCTCCTGCACAACTGTTGGCAGCTCATGTTGTCAATACAAACTCCTGAGAATCATGGCCCGGTCAAGGTGACATAAAACCTCTCTATGACATTATTTCTCTTGTTGTTGTCATTTATTTGAACTTTGCTACCAATTCTGCAATGAAAAGATATCTAATGACTGCTTTGATTTGCACTTCTTAAATGGCTACTGATTGCTGGTATTTCTTCATACCTGTATGAATGTCTTCTTTGCCTGTAAGCATCCATTGTCCAATATTTAAATGTAATTATTTGTCTTTTTCTTGTTAGTTGTTGAAGTTTCTAAAAATGTAGAGATGATTGTAATTTCTCAGAGTTGATAGCAATATTTTACCCTTTCTGTGGATCCTCTTTGCGATGAATCTTTGTATGCACATAAGTGTCTAATGTTCAGGAGATTCCAGCCATCAGGTTTGTCTTGTGATGGTTGAGAGTTTTCAGTTTTACTTGACAGTGTAATTTTGCATGGGATTATGATCCCTAAGTGTGTCCCTATTTTTTAAAATCATTTTATTGGGGACATGTACAGCTTTTATCAAAATCCATACTTACAAACGTTGTGCCAAGCAAATTTGTACATTTGTTGCCCCATCATAGAATACTTCTTTTTCCCTGAAGAACATTTGTACATTTCTTACACTCATCATTCTCAAAACATTTGTTTTCTACTTGAACCCTTCATTTCAGCACCTCATTTTCCCCCTCCCTCATGAACCCTTGATAATTTATAAATTATTACTTTGTCATTTCTTATTCTGACATCTTCATTCACCCACTTTTCTGTTGTCCATCCTGCAAGGAAGGGGCTATATGTAAATCCTTGTAATTGGCTCCCCCTTTCTAACCTACTTCCCTCCACCCTCCCACTATTGCCACTCTCAACACTAGCTCTGAATGGTTCATCTGCCCTGAGTTTCCATATCTAACCCATACCTGTGTAAATACTCTGATTTAGCAGGATATTTAAGTAGACCTGGGATCATGATAGTCGGTGGGGAGGGGGGGGAGCAGTAAGGGGAGTGGAGGAAGCATTTAAGAACTAGAGGAAAGTTGTATATTTCTGCTTTGCTACTCTGCACGCTGACGGGCTCATCTCCCCTCTGTAACCTTTCTGTAAGGGAAATACATTTATAGTTGCCAATAAATGGGATTTGGGTTATCCTCACCTCATTCACAGTGATATGTTTTTTGATGCCTGATAGCTAATCCCTTCAACACCTTGTGATCACACAGGCTGTTGTGCTTTTTCCATGTGGACTTTGTTGCTTCTCAGCTAGATGACCACTTGTTTAACTTCAAGCCTTTAAGATCCCAGATGTTATATCTTTTTATAGCCGAGCACCATTAGCTTTCTTCACCACATTTGCTTATATACACATTTGTCATCAGCAATCATGTTGAGAAGATGAGCATCATGCTTGCACTGAAAGAGTACTTGGGTGGAGGCCCAATATTTATCTGTTACCTTAATACTGAACCTATAAATATATGTATATAGAAATATTTCCTTATATATAAATATATTTGCATGTGTACATGCCTATATTTAGACCTCTATAAATTCCCTTGCCTCCTAGTTCTTTCCCCTATTTACTATTACTTTTCTCTTGTCTCATTATCATGTTCAACCTTCATGTGGGTTTCAGCAATTCCTTTTAGTTATATTGCACTTGAACAAGCCCTACCAAACCTCTTACACCCTCCTTGTCACTAATTTTGGAACACTTGTTTTCTTGTCTCTGGGTTTGTGAGCACCACTCACTTTTCTCCACCTTCCTTTCTCCTATGCCCCTCCCATCCCATTCCCATTGTTTTCTCCTCCATTTTATTTATCCAGTCTACCTTATCTAGATTGACCCACAGAGATTATAATATTCACAAATGCAAGACAGCAAAACAAAGCAACCAAGGAAAAGAAAAGAGAACAACAACAAAAACAATGACAAAAAAGAGAAAAGCCTGTAAATAGTTCAAGGTCTGTTTGGTGACATTTAGTAGCGTTTTCTGATTGAGTTTGATGGGGTGTCATGCCCTTATGCCAAAGTTTATTTTAGTTACTCCCTCAGGACCTCTTTGTTCTGCTCCCCTTGCTATTCTGTTGCACACCCGAAGTGTTTTGCCTAGGTGTGGTGGGGTCAGATCAGGCACGATTCCCACACTGCATTTCCAGTTTTTACTCCTATAGGACTATGAATCAGTGAGATGTCATGTCTCATAGTGGGGCCAGACATATGGTCCTCTGTGTGCATTAGCTGCTCTGAGAGGGGATATTATCCTAAAGGCTTGGTGGGCCAGGATGTGCTCCACTCTCTTCCTCCCCCATCATTTGGTCCTGTGTGCTCTGAAAAAGCATGTCCCACCCAATACCCTTCTCTTGGGTCAGTTAGTGCCCTGTGACCCCATTCCCCTCTTCTTTTTACCCATTTATTTAGCTTCAGTTTTGTCCTCTGAAGTAAATTCTTCTGGGGGATGAGGCGACTGTGCACATAGTTAGGATTGGGCCCAGCCCCTCAGACCTCCATGCCAGTATGTTGCATTCACATCTTGGAACACTGGTTTGAAGTCCTCTTTCTCTGTGGAGATTGAAACAATTCCCTCCCTATTTCTTGTTCCCCCTATGTACCCCTCCTCCTTTTTATTTGTCTACCATATATAGCCTGGATTTGGTCCGGCTACCTGGACTTCACCCCAGGAATGTTTATATACAGTAGCTTTTTCCCTATGCACCTTTTGCATTTTTTCAAGTTTGCCTCATATTGGACTCATATTGTTATGAGCACTCCATTTGTGCTTGACTTGCTTCACTTTGCAGAATTTCCTCCTGTTCTTCCCAGATGCCAATGTGCTTCATGCATTCATCACTGCATTTTAGTGATGCATAGTACTCCATTGTATGTTTGCACCACAGTTTTTAAATCCATTTGTCTGTTGATGGAACTTTGAGTTGTTTGCAAATCCTTGAAATTATGAACTGTGCTGCAATGAACAATGAAGCACAGATGGCCGTTCCTGGTTTGTTTCTTGCCTCTTCTGGGTATATGCCCAGTAGAGAGATTGCTGGGTCATATGGTAGATCACCTCTTCCTTTCCCAACTAAATACCTTTGATGCATTTTCTTTGCCTTATGTTGCTAGCTAAAACCTCCAGTGTGATGTAAAATAAGAGTGGGGACAAATGGAATAGTTGTATGATCTCCTTTTTTCAGTGGGATTGTGTTTGTCTTTTTTCCATTGACCACCATGTTGGTTTTGGTTTTTCAAATGTTTACCATTGAGGAATTTTCCTTCCATTCCTATCTTACTGAGTGTCTAAAACAGGAATTGGTGTTTGATGCTGTCGAGTGCTTTTTCTGCATCAATGAATATTATTATGTGGTTCTTAAAATTTTTCATGTCAATATGATTAATTATACCAATGGTCTTTCATAAGTTGGTCCATTCCTGCAACTCTCTTATGAATCTCACTTGGTCATGGTGAATTATTTGTTTTATATACTTTGGAATCTATTGGCCAACATTTTTAAAGGACGTTTGCAGTGATGTTCATTAAGGATATTGGTCTTTTTACAAATCTGACTAGAACAGAGGGTATACACTGTTCCAGATAGGAGTCAGAAACATGGGGAATCTTGGACAAATGATCCTTTCAGGACCACTGGTAAGAGTGGCGATACATGGAGGGTGGAGGGAAGGTAGTGTAGAAAGTGGGAATCAATTATAAGGATCTACCCTGGGGTAGAGACAATAGGAAAGTGGGTGAAGGGAGACATCAGACAGTGTAAGATATGAAAAAGTAATAATAATTTATAAATTTTCAAGGGATTATGAAGAAGGGGGAAATGGTAAGGGAGGGGAAAAGAATAAGGATCCAATGCCAAAAGTGAAAATAGAAAGCAAATATTATGAGAATGATAAGTGGAATGGATGTACAAATGTGCTTGACTCACAATGGACTTATATATGGATGTATAAGAGTTGAATGAGTCACCAGTAAAATAATTTTTTAAAAAGAGGATATTGGTCTCTGGTTCTCAATTCAGCAGCAATCCTTGCTGCTTTTCCTGATCAGTTACAATAGCTTCATTGAAGGAGTTTAGTAGTTTGCCAACTTTTTCTATGTTCTGGAAAAGTTTGTGTAGGATTGGTGTCAATTCTTTCCAGAATGCCTGCTAGAATACTCCTGGGAAGCCACCTGGTCCAGGTGATCTTTTTGTTGATAATGCCTTGATAAACTTTTCTATTTCTTCGATTGCTCTGAGTCTGTTGAGATTCTTGACATCCAACGGGAAAATTAAGGGGGGATAATTTTTACAAGAGTGAGCCCATGTCTTTCAAGTTGTTGAATTCATTGGAGTTCATTCATTCATAGTACTATGTAATTATCCTTTTGATTTCATTAGGGTCAGTTGAAATGTCTCTTCTTCCATCTCTCATTCTTGCTATTGAAATTTGCTACCTCCTTTCTTTGGTTAAGTTTGCCAATGGTCTGTCAATTCTGTTTATCCTTTCAAAGAACCAGCTTTTAGCAGTATTAATTTTTCCATAGTTTTATTTTCCCTTTCCTGAATCCCAGCCCTTACTATTATTGTTTCTTTTCTTTTGCTAATAGTAGGCTTGACCTGTTGATTCTGCTCTAGTTGCTGTAAATTTTGTGCCAGCATATCAATCATAAGTCTCTCTCCTTTTTCTATGTGTGCATGTATTGCTATGAAACTTCCTCTGATAGCTGCTTTTGCTGTGTCCCATAAGTTTTAGTAAGCCGTGTTCTCATTTTCTTTGGTTTCTAGAAATATCTTATTTTCATCTCTGATTAGGGCTGTACACACTTCTTTTGCAATAGAGAGATATTCACCCTCCAATTGATTGCTCTTGTTTTCTTCTTCTTCCTTTTGTTGATTTACAGGTTTACAGTATGTGTGGTCACAGAGAGAAATGTGTATGATATCAATGTTCTTAAATTTATGTAGATTTACCTTATGCCCCAGCATTTTTTCTATCTTTGAATATGTGCCATGTAGGCTTGAAAAGAATGTGAAACTTTTTGTATTTGTTTGAAAAGCTCTGTAAAGATCTATTAGGTCAAATTGTCTAATTGTAGTATATTGATCGATCTCTTGACTCCTAGTTGAGTTTCTTTCCCTGTGATCTATAGTTCACAAAGATTGGTGTATTTAAGTCACTATAATTATTGAGGCTGAGATTTATTTTTTCATCTTTTGTAGTGTTTTGTTGACATATTCAGCGGATCTCTCATTTGGGGAATAATTGTCTCTTCCTTTTTTAACATGTGCATATATTGATATGAAACTTCCTTTAATAAGTGCTTTTGCTGTGTCCCATAAGTTTTGGTAAGTCATGTTCTCATGTGCGTTGGTTTCTAGAAATTTGATGTTTAAATGCTTAGTGATTCTTTGTCTACCAATTTATCTTTTAAATGGTTATTGGTTCTTTGTCTACCATTTCCTTGATCATTGTATAATTTTTCTTTTTATGATTTCTTTTTATGATTTGCACTTTAATGTTGATATATCCGAGATTTGGATTGCAGCTCCCTGCTTTTTCTGAATTGCTGCTTGATTGTTTTGCCTTTCTCCAGTCTGATCCTCAGCCTATTTTTGTCTGTAGTCTTGAAATTTATCATCTGTAGGCAGCAGATAGATGGGTTGTGTTTTCTAAGCCAATCGTCAGCCCTGTCTTTTAATGTATGAGTTCAATCCATTGATATTCAGGGTCATTATCTCTATCTGTGTACTATGTGATGTCATCTTATCTCTTTTATGTTGGGTGTTTTCCTACCTCGCTTTCTTATCCGTGTTTTGTGTGTGTGTGTGTGTGTTTCACTCTTGACTTCTTTTCACCCATAAGCCAATGCTATCTTCGGGGCTGTTTTCTCTTTGTTGCCCTCTGGGTGTAGTTGTTCTATGTTGTGGTCTCTTATTTATACTTGGTGAGTGCTGTTCTTCTGCCCATACTGGCTTAGCAAGAATCTTTGTAGAGATGGGTTTCTTCTGATATATTCTTTGAGTTTTTCCTTTTCTGGGAAGACTCTTTTTTTTTTTCATATATCTTGCTAGGTAATTCAGCGGGGTAGAGTATTCTTGGGTTTATGATATTTTCTTCAATTTTGGAATATGCTATTCTGCTCTCTCCTCTTCATCATAGTGTCCGCTGATAGTCTGAGCATATTTTTATTTGGGAACTGTTAGATGTAATTACTTGTTTTTCCCTAGCTGCCCTGATGATTCTCTTCTTTTTTCAAAGTTGACTAGTTTAACTATTATGTGCCTTGGTGATCTCTTCTTGGGATTCATTCAAGCTGGTGTTCTTTCAGCATCCTTAATGGTGTGGTTTTCATCTATTAAGCTGGGGAAGTTTTCCTTCAAGAATTCTCTCACTATTGTTGCAGATGATTTCTTTGTTGTGACTTTCTCTGGTAAACCAATTGTTCGAATGTTATTCTTCATAGCATCTGACATAGCTCTTAGATGTTCTTTAGCTCCTTTGATGGTCTTATTGATTTCTCTCATGTTTGTTAAAATCTGCTTGCCTGTGCTCTTGGTCACTGGTGTGGTTCTCTGCCTCTTCAATTCAGTTGGAAGAATCTGTGAATCTGCCACTGGTTTTTGTTATCTCATCCCTATATTCTTGTATTTCCCTTTGGTGTGTGCACTTTATGTCCTCTATAATTTCATCCTTTTTCTGTATTGTTTCCTTCATATTCTGCATGATTCCAAGTAGCATTCTTAAAATTTCTTTCTGTGGCAGATTAATGTCAATTTCTTCTATGCACGTTGTTATGTTCAGGACATTTTCTGCCATTGCATTTTGTTTCTCCTGGTTTTTCGTTGAGCTTGTTGGGACTGATTGGTGTCTGCATTGCATTGTTTTAGATTAGCCAGTTGCTATTTTCCAAGGAGTTGAAGAGTACTGGATCTCTGGGGAACTGGAAGGAATGCTCCATTGAACTGTCTACAGCTAGTTTTACCATGAAATTGGCCTACCACTTTATCCTCCTGTGTTTTCACTCCTTTCCTAGTCAACCAGTGTTCTGTTATTTGGAGGACAAATTGGATGATCCTCTCATGGAATGATGATTGGGTTGTTGTGGACTCATAAGAATGGTGCTGTACTAGGTGATTTCACAAGAAGCTGTGATGGTGTGGCCCATGACAGCTTGAGACAATGAAAAGTGTGTGTGAGTTCCTGCTACAATGAGAGTGCCACGGAAGGCAGGTGAGTTTCCCGCTTTGGGATACAGCACCACAATGGTGAGCTGATAGATTGCTAGTCAGGTAGATTGCTATGGAAGCTCAGCAGAGGTTTTCACAGCAGTATGAAAATTTGGTGAGTGTTGGTCAAGCTGCCTTCCACTGTGTGAGGCACTATGACAGGCAGAAGGACATTTTCTCAATCATGTGGAACCACAGAGGATGGGTAGGATCTCCCCCGCCGTGCCCGTAAGATGTCCCCTGATGAAGATGTGAGGGATTTCTCCAGCCAAATGTTAAGTGCTGCAGTGAGCAAGTGAGCATAATTTCCCCAGGAAGAATGTGGGCAGGTTATTCCCTGGTGGAGGGTGGGTGGGCCTTTCCTAGCCTTGGTTTATGCTGCAGAGCTCCCTTTCAGGTAGGTGCAGGGCAGGAGTAAATACCCTAGACTAAGAAGAGTTGTTTGGATATTGGAAGTAGTGTGTGCGAGAAAAGGGAAGTGAAATAGAAGAAGAAAAGAAATAGAAAAAAATAAGCCCACTGAGACTGTGGGGGTTAGAGAGAATTGATGGAAACAAAAGTAAAAGTAAAGCTGAGCCATGATCCCTGATGGTGGGGAAGGAGCAGTTGAATCCCTGCCCAAGGCAGCAGCAAGCTGCGACTGTGTTGATATAAAGCCCTGGTGCGGATCCACAGGATCCCGGCTCCTGCCAAGACAATGGCAGGGCTAAGGTCACATCCTAGCCAGCCTCCACTGTGGTAAGACAAAAGCTTCCAGCCTCTCAAACCCTAGTGCATCGGTGCCTCTTTATGATGCTCCTTCTGCAAGTGGACAGTGTGGAATTTCCCTTTTAGTAACTCTCCTGTGCTGATTTCTGTGGAGTCCCTCTGGTATGTGTTTCTCAGTCTCCATCCACCTGGAAGCCCCTGTCCCTAATTTTATAATAATGATCTTTGTAGTTCTAGATTTTACCTTTAGTTATTTCATACATCTTGAGTTTGGTTTTGCGTGAAATATACAATATGAGTTCTGCTTCTTATCTATGCAAATAAATATCCACTTTACCCACACCATTTGTTAAACATACTATCTCTTCCCTATTTAGTAAATATTTACCCTTTGTCAAAGATCTGCTATCCATAGGTTGTTATTTTACATCTTGTTATCAATTTTGTTCCATTGGTCACAATTTCCATTATTTTACCTGACACAGGCTATTTTGACTATCACTGTTGTTTAGGAACCTGTGAGATTGGAAAGTACGGGGTCCCCTGCTTTGTAGCTCTTTAATATCTTTGTAGTTCATTTACCCATCTCATGTTTCTTTCCTTTCCTTATTGTTATTGTGTAGTGATATGGACTTGCTGTGAGTGACAGCCTGAAGAAAAAGAGTGAGAAGTGGATTGATTGTCCAAAGGTAAATATTATTTTCAAAGGGCAACTTCATATATTAATGAGACAAGGGTATTTAGCTTACATAGTATAATAATAACATCATTATAAGATTGCTGTAAGCATGAACATTTCCTTGGACTAATCTTATTTTTTAATAGTTTTTTCCCTTTTCTTTCTTTAGATGAGAGTGTGAACACAGTCCACCACTACCACAAATTAGTTGAGTTTCCAACATTTCAGGAAATTGCAAGGGTCAGCACATCCTGAGTGCAATGAATATGCTTCATCCTGAGAAAATCACCTTCATGATCATGGTATCTCGCATGCCACGTTAAGTATAAGGGACTAATCTTATCTTAACAAATGCAACTGTGTTCTCAGTTTGCTCTTTATATATTGGAA
>PVJH01010922.1:0-71211 GCA_004026705.1 Nesogale talazaci
GGTAAACACATTTGTACACTTGTTGCCATCATCATTTCCAAAACATTTCCATACTATTTGAGCCCACATATATCAGCACATTTTTACTTCTCCCTCCCTCCCTCTCTCCCTCCTTCCCTCTTTCTCTTCCTCACGCATGAACCCTTGATAAAACAATAACTCCAGCAACAACAATGACAGTAACAACAACAAAGCCAATCACAGAAACAAAGAAAAGCCTCTAAATAGTTCACAGTCTTTTTGTTGACCTTTATGAATGTTTTCCAGTAGAGTCTGATGGGGCACCATGCCCTGTCCCCACAATCTATTTTTGTTGTTTCCTGGGGACTTAATTTTTCTATTCCCCTTGCTCTTCTGTTGCATGCCCTTAGTGTTTTGCCTTGGTGTTGTGGTGTTAGATTGGGCAGAATTCCCACAGTGTGTCTCCAGGGTTGTGTCCTCCATAGTGCTATGGGTTAGTGAGGGATGGCATGTTTTGTGGTGGGGCCAACCCTATGGTCCCCTCTGTGCTTTGGTTTCTCTGAGGAGAAATATCGTCCACAGGGCTGGGTGGGCCAGAATGTTCTTCACTCTTTTTCTCTCCCCCTTCATTTTTTCCTGTGTGCTCTGATCAAACACATCCCTCTTCCTGAGCTGTAGCCTCAGTGCTCTCCTCTGAAATGAACTATTCTTGGGGGAGGGGGGATGTCCACTTAGATGATAATGGGGTTAGCTCCTCAGGGCACACTACTGGTTCCCTGCTTCATGCCTGTGTATTGCACTCTCATCTTGGAGCACTGGGTTGCAGTCCAGTCCCTCTTTCCCTGTAGAGATATAAACAACACCTCCCCTTGGGTTGGTTAGTGTCCCCGGATATCCATGTCTCCCTCCCCCTTTTTAGTTTGCTACCATATGTACCCCTGGGTTTAGGCTGGTCCCTACCATATTATCTGGACTTCATCTCAGGAATGTATGCATACTGTAGTTTTTTCCCTATGCCCTTTTGCATTTTCAACTTAGCTCAGTGGATTCATGGTGTACTTGTTCTTTTATGCTTGGCATACTTCCCTTTGCATGGTTTCCCCCAGTTCTTACCATGCAGCGATGTGCTTCGTGCGTTCATCACTGCTTTTTAGGGAGTCATAGTACTTCATTGTATGTATGCACCACAGCTTTTTAATCCATTCATCTGTTGATGGAAACTTGGGTTGTTTCCATTGCCTTGGAATTGTGAACTGTGCTGCAAGGAACTTTGTTGGTCATCATGTGGGGTCTTACGTGTGGACGTGATGCTGAAAGCTCTGTCACTAGTATTTCAAATGCAATCAGGGTCACACAAAGTAAACACATTTCTGTGTCACTTTGAGAGTAAGAAAAGACTACAAAGAGAGAAACAAGTGTTGACTTCGCCAGTATTACCTGCTGTTAGCTTTATGCACAACATCAAAGCATTGTTAGATTCTGAGGACATAGTCCATAGAAGCAGGACATTGTCAGAGGTAGTGCCAGTACATGAGTTCAACAAGTGAGAAGCCACTCAAAATATGGCTTAAGAAGAGGTGACGTCTCAAAATAGAGTTGACAATTATGAAAAGAATGGAACCTTCATTTTTCCCTAGGGCACATCTCAAAATAAGTAGAAAGTGCTACAAAAGTTTGTAATGTACAAAGCATGCACCTATGAAAATTAAAAGTGGTTAAAAATGAAATGGAATGCATAAGAATCAATTTCCTAGATGATAGTGAGCGGAAATGAAGTGGAATTCATCATTATGAATCAGAAAATTATAGTTTACTGTGTCAAAAGATGACTCAATAAAGAAAATAGGCAGAGAATGCATCCTACAAAAGGACATTTCATGATCTATCATAAAGTATGGCATTTTCTGTGGTAGGATTATATATATATATATATATATATATATATCCATGTGCAAGAAAGTCTAATCAATAAAATTATTGATCAAATTTATTCACCAAATAAAACTAATGATGAAGAAAATGAAGAAATCTACCAATGTCTTCATTTGGATTTTGATCAAATGTGCAGTGAAGAAGCCTGGATATTTACTGTTCATTGGAAGACAAAGGTTAGGGAAAAAAGAAGGAGCAGTTGTTGGAAAATATGAACTTGGTGACATGAAGATGAAGATTGTATGATAGAATGTTAAAGACAATGCCTTATTCATAGTGAGTAACCTTTTCAACAACACCAACAGTGACTACACACGTAGACTTCTCCAGATGGAATACATATCAATAAAATTAGCTGTATCTGTGAGAAGGGACAATGGAGAAGTTCAATATCAGCTGCTAAATCAAGACTAGGTGGCAGTTGTGGTACTGACCACCAATTGTTGATCTGGAAGTTCAGGTGAAAGATAAGGACATTAAAACGAATCCACCAGCGTAAAATATGACCTTTAGTGTATCACACCTGAATTTGCTTCCTGAAAATGAGGAGGTCCTGAAGTACTTGTTCATGAAGCCTTCTGTATGGATTACTACTCAATATAAAGAAGACCAAAATGCTTTCATCTTGATCATTAGGTAAAATCATGATAAATAGGGAAAAGATTGAAGTTGTCAAGAATTCTTTTCTTTGATCCAAAACCAATGATCATTGAAAAGCAATCAAGAAATCATAGGATGCATTTCATTGGATATAGCTGCTACAAAAACATCTGCAAAGTATTAAATATCAAGGATGTTTCTTTGAAGACTGACCCAATCCATGCGTTTTTCAATTTCAATCTGAAAGTTGGGCATTGCATAAGAAGAACAAAGGAGAAACAATGTATTTGAATGATTGTGTTGACAAAGAATATTGAAAGTATGATGGCTTGTTAAAGTAACAAGCAAATCTATCTCGGAAGATAGA
Organism: Nesogale talazaci; assembly: GCA_004026705.1. NCBI lineage: Eukaryota > Metazoa > Chordata > Mammalia > Afrosoricida > Tenrecidae > Nesogale > Nesogale talazaci. The sequence continues at coordinate 2,861 of PVJH01010922.1, forward strand.
TGCTCCTTAGAGACAATAATGGAAAGACTTTTCCTTGAGTATTTTGTACATTTCAGGTAACACCATTGCCAGAAAGATGACATCACCAATGGTACAATGAAGAGCTGAAAAAGATGGATTGACTGCAACAATGGACTCAAACCTAAGAGCAGTTTTGAGCATGGTGCACGACCGGGCAATGTTTTACTCTTTTACACACAGGTTTTCGATCACCCAGACCCAACTTGATGGCATCTAAGAATAACATTTCATTTTCAAGGATAGAAAGACTGATTATTTTCAAAATGCTAGTACAACAAAAAGCAATCTATAAATACAACATAATTCTAAATTACACAATTATGTTCATTAAAGTAATGGATACAGTAATTATCAGCTTCATATGCAGAGGGAAGAGAAACGAGATGATCAAAATACTTCTTAAGAGGAAGGACAACCTCCGCCATAGAAGATTGCACTACAGAGACTGAAGATACAGTTCAAGGAGAGTGCCAGAGCAAAGGAGAGAATAGATAGATAGATAGCTGATAGGTGGATGATAGATGAATGATAGAGAACTGCAGGCTGATCCATCAAGCCCCGATGTTGACACTCTTGCTTGGAGCAGCCAAGGGACAGGGAAACTCATAGGGCTTCTCACTGACAGATGTCCTCTCACTGACACACAGTGCTACAGGGTGCAGCAGTGAAAACACAGAGAATTGTGTCCATTCTGACTCCGTGGTCCCCCACCCCTATGGGGGTGAAACATGAAGGGAGTTCAACAGAGCAGCAAGGGGAACAAACCAACATAGTCCCCAAGGAATCCAAAATAGAATTCAGACTCAGAGGGCTGGACTTGCCACCTTGGCCAAATGATGGCCAAATATATCATAGGATAGAAAGAAAATAAAAGGAAATAGAGGAAAGAACTAGATGCTAAAAGACATTTATAGAAATATAAATATAGGCATGTATGTATTCAAATATATTAATACACTGGAAGGGATATAGGCTTATTATAGACATCTGTATACTTAATTTAAAGGTAGCAGATGAACATTGGGCCTCTACTCAAGTCCTCCCTCAATGAAAGAAACAGTTTGTTCTAATAACCTGACATATGTGACATATGTGATACTCATCTTCCCAACATAAGTAAATGTGCATAAGTAAATGTGATGAAGAAAGATGATGGCACCTGGCTACAACAAGATATAGTGCCTGGGTGTTAAAGGCTTGAAATTAAACAAGTGATTATCTAGTGGGGAAACAACAAGCCCACATGGAAGAAGCACATCAGCCTGTGTGTGTGATCACTTAGTGTGGATAGAATCAGATATCAGGCACCAGAAGACCCAAAGTAAGCAATCCTGTTGATGCAATCAGGGGTGGGGGGCGGGACAGAGTGGGGATCTAAAACCCATCTGTAGACAATTGGACATCCCCCTCACAGAAGGATCCCAAGGAAGGGACAAACCAGCCAGCACACAGTATGGTACCAATGAAACACACAACATTTCTCTAATTCATTAGAGCTTCCTCCACCCCTGTATCATGACCCCAATTCTACTGTCCATGTCTGGCTAGACCAGAGCATGTACACTGGTATAGATAAATATCAGAACGGTGAAGGTTATTAATGAGAAAATAGGGACAAACATTAGGGCACTATTATAGGGCAGAGGCATACTTTCAAATATCACAGAGGAAACAGACATATGCATGGAAAAATAGATGACTGAGACATACTAAAAGTAAAACATGTATATGCATACGAAAACTTCATCAAAAGAAAGAAAGAAAAATTCATGAAAGTGCAAAAAGAGAACCCAGTGTGTGTGTGTGTGTGTGTGTGTGTGTGTGTGTAGGGTGGTGGTGGGGGTGGTGTACGGACAATAACAAAATGAACAAATGAATAATTTTCCAAATTTATGGAAAGCTGAAACACTTTAATGCCAACTAAAAACTGGACAACATATAGGAATAAATAGTCCACAAACGATACCATTCAAATTACCAACAAACACATGGCAAATCAAAACAAGGAGAGCTATCACCTTATACCAGCAATGACAGGTATTAAAAAAAATTCTGTAGCAGCTACTGAGAGATTGGAAACATTGATACACCGCTACTGAGGCAGTAATTATGTGTAACCATTTTGGAAAGTGAAAGGGTGCTTTTTAAGGCCCTTGGAATATGAATTCCCTATTATCCAGTAATTCTTCCAAAAGATATATATCCTTAAAAACAAAAAGTCATAACACAAATGAACATATGAACACCTATGTTCAGTTCAGAGCAGCACAAGTCATAATGACAGGAAGTTGGAAACAATCTAAATGCTCGTCAGTAGAAGAATTGATAAAGAACCCTGACCGAAAAGAATACTATGAATTGATAAAAAACTTATGAAGAAACCATGAAGCATTTATTGGCAAGGATGGAAAACATTTTGCTGAGTGAAAGTAGCTAATTACAGAACAAGTATTATATAAGACTACTGATATAAGAGGAAAAACACAAGACATGACTTTTATATCAAAGGGGATACATATAAGAACAATTCTGAGAATAGTGCAGGATCCATTGGTGTTTCATTCTGTTATACAAAGGGTCATTATGAGTTGGAACTAACTCAATGACATCTGAAAGTAACAACAACCAACGGTAACAGATTTTAGAGATATCCAATCAGGAGTAGGGAAAGAGAAAGAGGAGAGAACAATGGACTAGGCTATTGACAGGTGTTAACTTGGTTCAAATTGAAAAGTCATCCATTAGAGAAATCAAAGAGTGGATGAAGGGTAAATTATTAGGCAGGGGTTGACTAGTAGACTAAACTGTTGAATACAAACTTGCATTTATGAAATGTAACCACCCACCTAACTTAGACTACAAAAATTAAAAATCAGACAAACAGAATTACAATGCCCTCCTTACAAAAGAGAACAAAAATGTAAGTCAAGAGAAGAGATATGGTCAAATGTATGAGATAACATATTCAATAGAGTAAGTCCATCTGTACTCCAGATATTGGCATTATAATTATGTTAGAACACTATTGATATCAGTAAAAATACAAGTGAATGTGTGTCTCATCAGAGCCTACAGTATCTGAAGACAGTGAAACATCTTTACAATGGTGAATGAAAAGAAAACACAACCCATAAGTCTTTAGTTGGTGAAAGACACTTCAGGAATGAAGGAGAGTAAAAGTATTCCCAGATGAACAACAACTAATAAAATTAGTTAGAGTTTTTTAAAAAATTGATGCTGTTCAAGATCAAAGTAAATTTAAACTTGAAAGATGAAACATTAACCACAGTAACAACAACAACAAAAAGATCTAATGATCCCTTTTGGATAGTGTCAGCCACGAGAACAACACCATTCTGATACAAATAGAGATTGGTATAAATTTAAATACATTCAATGACAACTAAAATAATAAGAATTACAATGAAGTTTTCCTCAGAGACCATGCAAACAAGAGAGCGACATAAAATATACTGTGCTGAAAGAAAAATGAACACCTGGATTGTCCTTTAAATAGACTTTTTTTAGGCTAAGGGAGTTTGAGAGATCATTTCTTGAATGAACCTGACTGGTGAAAAATAGTAAAAGAAATTCTTCATCAAAAAGAAAAATTGTTATAGGGTTAGAAAGGCTAATATAAAGAAAAGAAGAGAATAAATGTAAAGCAAAATTTGTCTTAATGTGCCTTTATTGATAGTTCTTTGTTCAAAATAATAGCAATGACAATTTATTCTGTAATTATCTTCTGGATAATTGAAATAAATTATAGCATTATTATAAAGAGCAAGATAAAAGAATTTGGAAGTATTCTTTAATTAGATGGCTGCATTACCTGTGGAGTTCTGGTGGTGTTGGGGACTATATATAGAGAAAAAGAGGCAGCCTACTCCTGGTAAGACTTAATGCCTTATTGATAAAGTTTTGTTTTAAGTAGTTCTCGATTAGTCATAATACATACTGACCTAGGGAAGAAAATACATTTAAATATACATTTAAATATAAGGGAAAGAAAAATAGAATCATATAAAATGTTCATCTGAAACCAAAGTAGTTAGAAATGAAGGTTTATAACAAAAATAATAAAGAATACGTTCAACAAGGAAAAGACAGTAGCATATGTTAGATACTGGTATATCAATAAAATCACTTTATGCAAATAATCTCTAAATATACTAGATGCCTACACTATTAAAATATAAAATCTGACAGAGTAAATACAAAAATAACCTAAGCATACTTAGGTCAATTTTCAGGGTGTCCATCCAGCCTCTATTGAGCCAGAAATCCTGCTTCATAGTTTTGCCTTTTTGCATGAAAGTCTTCTAAGGATTTGCTTATTTGTTTCTTTCCTGTAATCATCCAGTTCCAGTAATCTTCCAGAACTGGCATCATCCAGTTCTTCCATTTCCTTGGCTAAGGAAGCATTTGTTCCTGGAGGCATTTCATTGCACATTCAATATATTTTCTCTATCCTGACTCATCTTCTGTTACTAAAGACATATAGAGACCTGCTTTTTGTACCTCCCGTGGCCCTTTGTGAACAATGAATACCTCAGACACTACACAATAGAGTAAGAGGTAGAACTGAAGCATTAGACACAATATTGGTTTAATTAATGGCTCATCACATGAAACCATGGCCCTACACCTTCAAGCAAAGAACCCAAATCCAACAAGCATTTGATACACTTTCACAGTTTATGTCAATGAAGAATGAACAACTTTTTTAGCAGTGAAAATGAACTTGAACTTTGTAATCAGTGTTCCAATCAGCTGATTGGACTTGTTGAAAATATTGAATTGGTGTATGTTAACAACTACAAAAAGTCAAAAAGTATTTAAGTATATTTATGTTTTTCATAGATTTCTTTAAATGCACTTAACTAAATATAAAAGAATGATACTATAATTACATTTAATCTACTGTTGTTTTTTTCCTAATAGCACAGGGCAGTTGGGAAACCTGTCAGCACCTTGTAATGCTCATTGTGTATGCTCAGCTTCATTTTATTCTCCTGTATGTGGAAGGGACAATATTGAATACTTTTCTCCCTGCTTTGCAGGCTGTAGGGAGTCAAAAACCAAACACGCTGAAAAGGTAATTTAAAAAAATTATGTGTGTAAGTTTTATTCTCTTCTCTCTATGTGATTTTCCCTTTCTCTTTCTATTTCAAAAGCAGATGGAAAAATTAACAATAATAAAATCAGCAAGCACCTTTGTTTTAAGTTGTGATAGTATAATAGGCTTATCACATTTGGGAGTGGAAGTGAAGAGCTATGCCTACATGGTAACATGCCTCTTTACAGAACTCATAATAAAATTGGAAATTGATTTTGAAATAAGTAGCTGAAAACATTTTTCTTCAACTTTTGTTGTTTGTCTTAATTCTATGTTAGCAATCAGCAGCATTCACCCAATACAAACCTTGTATCAATTTTTACAGATCCATAAATTAGCCAATATTCTTGTTATTTTCCACTAGACTTTATTTCTGATGGATAATCAACTTCTCCACATTCTCTGACTTTTTCTGTATTTCTTTTCCACATTAACCTAGAGGTGACAATCATTTGATGGTTTCCCAGAATTCACCTTACATACAAGGTATTTATGAATTCATTGGTCTTGCCATTCAAGTAAGGGAATTGGAGATGGTAGCAATACAAATAACTCAACAATGAATATATTTATCAATCTTTACATGAATTGTGTTTCATTGGATTACTAACTGCAAGATCAGTTGATATAAATCCACCAGTCCCTTCACAGGAGAAAAGATGATATTGTTTGCGCCCATAAAAATACTCAGTATCTGAAACCCTATACAGATTCTGTGGATCAGACTCAATTCAATAGCTGTCAGTTTGGATGTTTTGCACAGAAGTACATTTGTTCTGTTAGTATCAGACTCACTAGACTTGTATCACTCACTAGACTAACTTTTTTGTCACGCACTGAAAGCATTACACAAAAATAATACTTCAGTAATTGGAGTATTGAGATCTCTCACTCATGGAGCACTGGAAGCACTCACTTGTCTATGCAAGGAAACTCGGATGAAAGTTACATGGTCAACTTACTGGAAGAGATCTATAATTGTACCCATTCCAAAGGAAGATGACCTAGCAGAATGTTCAAATTATAGAACAATATCATTGATATCACAGATAGCTAACATTTTCCTGAAGATAATGTAACAAAATTTGTAGATGTACTTTGATCGGAGCTGCTAGAGATCCAGGCTGGGTTCAGAATAGGACGAGGAACAAGGGATCTCATTGCTGATGTCAGATAGATATTGACTGAAAGCAGGGAATAGTTTCAAAAGAAAGATAATTACTTATGTTTTATTGACTCTCCCAAGGCATTAGACTGTGTGGATCATAACAAACTATAAATGGTCTTGAGAAGAATGGGAATTTCAAAACAATTCATTGTGCTCCTGCAGCACTTGGATCAAGGGTAAATTGGGTAAGCTGAACAAAAAATACTAAATAATGTGAAATCAGAAAAAATGTGCTTCCAGATTATAACTTGTTATCATACTTGCTCAATCTATATGCAGAGCAAGTAATTAGGGAAGCTGCAAGTAATTAGGGATGCTGCATAATGAAGATATATGTGACATCAGGATTGGTGGAAGGTTTATTAACAGTAATATGCAGATTATACAAACTTGCTTGTTGACAATGAGGAAGACTTAAAGGAGTACTTGCTGATGGATATCAAGAATGGTCGGCTTTGGTATAGACTTCCACTTCATGTAAAGAAGATCCAAATCCTCACAGCTAGACCAATAAATAACCTCATGATAAATGGTGAAAGGATCACAGTTGTCAATAATTTCCTCTTGCTTGGATCCACCTTCAATGATCATGGAGACAGCAGTCAAATATCAAAAGATTGATTGCATTCATTAAACCTGCAACATAAGACATTTTTCTGTTGTTTAGAAACAAGGATGCTACTTTGAGGACTAAGGTAAGCCTGATTAAACCATGATATTTTCAACTGCCTCTTTTGCCTATGATCATTTGACAGTGAATAAGGAAGATTAAAGGGCAACCAGTGCATTTAAATTTTGGTGCTGGAGAAGAATATTGAATGTGCTATGGACTGCTTAAAGAACAAATATGTCTTCAAAGAAATACAGTCAGAGTGCCCCTTAAAGGCATATGTGGGAAGTCTTTGTCTTACATGCTTTAGACATATTTTTATACGAGAACAGTCTAGGAAGAAGGACATAACACTTGGCAGAGTAGAATCAGCCAAAAAGCTCAATATCCTGAACAAGTATTGATACAGGGATCATGTTTTGCAACAAGGGCTAAAGTATTGGAATAATTGTGATTATGGCATAGGAATGGGCAATGGTTTATTCTGTTGGGTATAGGGTTGCTTTGTGTGAGAACCAGATGGAACATAAAACAACAACAGCAACAAATCCCACTTTTAATTGTATCCTCTTATCTCATATATCTAAGGACAAGATGCCTGGCCAGATCTGAAAGAGTCCTCTGTCTTACATTGTGAAGTGAAAGAGCTGTCACCTTCTGGAATGTATGCAGAAAACTTATTTTAAAATTGATGCTGTTAGCTGGCCAAATTTAGTTCCTTTTCTTTACATAAACCTGTCTTTATTGTTATTATAAATCATTTCACTGGGGGCTCATACATCGCTTATCACAATCCATACATATGTATATTGTCTCAAGCACCTTCGCATGTCTGCTGCCATCATCATTCTCAAATCATTTGCTTTTCTACTTGGGCTCTTGACATCAGCTTTTCATCTTTCCCCCTCTCTCTCTGATCCCTCTCCTTCATTAACCCTTGATTGTCTATAAATTTTTATTATTTTGTCATATCTTACACTGCCCAATGTCTCCCCACTCCCACTCCTCCGCTATTCATCCTCCAGGTTATGTGTAGATACATATAATCGACTCCCCTTCTCTATCCCATCTTCCCTCCACCCTTCTGGTATCTACACTCTCTCTACTGGTCCTGAGGTATTCATCTGTCCTGGGTTCCCTCTGTGACCAGTTCCCATCTGTACCAGTGTACCTCTTCTAGTCTAGCTGGATTTGAAAAGTAGAATTGGGATCATAAGAGTAGGGAGGAGGAAGCTTTGAAGAACTAGAGGAAAGTTGTATGTTACTTCACTGCACCCCGACTGTCCTATCTCCTCCTCACGACCCTTCTGTAAGGGGGTGTCCAATTGTCCACAAATTAACTTTGGCTCCCACCCTACCCGCCCGCTCTTTGATAGTGATGTGATTCTTGTTCACTGGCTCATGATGCCTGCTCCGTTCAACCCTATGTGATCAGTCAGGTTGGTGTGCTTCTTCCATCTAGGCTTTCCTATCTCTATGCTCGATGGTAGCTTGTTTGCCTTCAAGTCTTTAAGACCCCAGATACTTTATCTTTTGATAGCCAGGCACCATCAGATTTCTGCACAATGTTTGCCTCTGCATCCATTTGTCTTTTGTGATTGTATTGGGAGGGTATGATGATATGATTTTTAGTCTTTGATACCTGATACCTTCTTCCACACCTCATGGTGACACAATGTGGTATGTTCGTTCCATTGTGAGCTTTGTTGCTACCAAATGGCCTCTTGTTTACCTTCAAGTCTTTAAGACCCTAGACACTATATCTTTAGATAGCTGGGTGCCACCAGCTTTCTTCTCCACTCTTGCTAATGTCCCTACCTGTTCTCAGTGATCATCTCGAGAATGTGAACACACAGTGATATGGTTTTTGTGTTCCTTTTTCAAGTAACATTGAAGTTTCTCTTTCTTTGCTTACTTTGAGTTCTTAGGTGCCATGCCACTTTTGTACCTTGTTACATGTACTCCTACTTTTCCACAGCTAGAAACAAAGCCTGCCCATCCTTTTAAATTCCTCTCATGTTACTAATTTCCACATTCATGGTTTGCATAGTTAGATAAATTTTACCCATCGTTATTTTTGCTTCAAAAATCAACTATCCAATATGACATTACTTAATCATAGGAATAAATATATATCAATTTATAGTTTTTGCAAATATATACACTATTTATAATATGTGGATGGACTTAGGATTTTAGAATCTACCTAATGACTACAAATGAACTTTTCACTATGTTCCCATATTCTTTTTAACTCTTTTGTGTATTTTCTCAGCTCCTTTTAATTTAATTTTTAAATGTACTTATTTTTCTGTATTCTGTCTCCTAATCACTAACACCAAATATTGCTGTACCTTCTTTTGCTATTAAACCAAAGATGAGGTTGCAGTTTCACTTATTGTATTTTTTGAGCTCTAGCAATTATATATTAATAGAATCTTGTTCACGATGTACGATTCAACCTCAATTAAGAAATTTCATCTTTCTACTTTCTTGAATGACTCCATCATTGCTAGTTATATTATTTTATTGACTATGCAAAAGCACATTACTGTGTGAATCATCCACAGTTAACAAACTATGGATAACCTTGAGGAGAATAGGAATTCCACAACAATCATGCAGAACCTATACTTAGACTCAAAGGCAGTGTTTGAACTGATGAAATGAATAATAAGTGGTTTAGAATCAGGAAATGTGTATATCAAGGTTGTATTCATATACATATATGAATATATATATTGTTTTTTTGTTCTTTTGGCATTTTTGGTGGGAGAAGGAGGCTCAGTCTCTGCTCCTGTGGAGCTGGAATTGAACCTCAATCCCAATGGGCCGCAGGCCCGTGCACAACCACTACGCCACTGGGGCTCATCCCCAAGGTGTATCCTTTCATCATGCTTATTTAATCTATATTCTGAGCCAATAATCTGAGAAGCTAGACTATATGAAAGAGAACACAGCATCAGAGTTGGAAGAAGGTTCATTAACAATCTGTAAAATGCAGAAAATATAGTTTTGTATACAAAAGTTAAGAGGGCTGGAAGTGGTTGCGATGAAATTGAGAGACTGTAGCCTTCAGTATAAACTGCAATGCAATATAAAGAAAAAATAAATCCTCACATCCAGAAAAATAGACAACATCATAATAAATGGAGAAAAGATTTTGGTAGAATTCACACTGCTTAGAGAAATAGCTGTAAAAAATTAAACTACATATTGCCTTTGTAAAATCTCCTGCTGCTTTCATCGAGCATAACTAGGCATTTAGAGTGACAAAAGCAATTAGCTTAAAATTATGAGAGAAACAAACAGCATAGACTCAACAGTGATACAGAGAATTTAGCAGCAAGAATTTTGAAATAGTTATATTTGATGTGTTACCTTATACTATGTTGTAACATTTTTACTGCCTATCACCTCTATATTAAAGAGTTTTCTGGTGAGCAGAGGGATTTTTGCTGTATTATTCAATGCATTTTCCAATATTTGTGTTGTGTGTGATGATGATGTGAATTTTCTTAATATGTGTTTAATGTCAATGTCAGCATAACTCCCACTGTTGATTGGATGGGACTATGCAAATAAGAAATGTGACCGTAATAGAGGCAATTGGACATCTTAGTTGACAGTCTCCTGTGTATAAGAAAGCCAGCTCAGAGACAAGAGGAGAGAGCTACTATTGAGGCAATGCCACTGCAAGAGGAGGCCAAGTACAGAGAACGTAGAGCAGAGCAGAAAGGCAGGGAGGAAAGGTTAAAACTATAAAGGTAAAAAGGGATGCTTCTGGGACAAGAGGGCAGAGAAAAGGCCAGAGAGACTTGGCTACTGGCTGAGTAGCATTATTGCTGTGGACCAAAGATTGTGACATATTTTTGATTTTTTTTTAAAATACTGGCTTTGTGGTGACTTGTTTGCTCCCTTAATAACCCCTCATCATTTTGAAGGTTGCCTGTGTGTTTGTTTGGCCATTGCAAAAAAAAAAGAAAGAACAAGTGATTGCACTCAGCATAAAAGTAGAGTGCTATGATAGAAATAGTTTGTGTTAGCATAGGTGAAGAAAGATAGAGGGAGAAAATCTGTCTGGTCTGTAGCTTGAGGCAACAGGCTGATGTGCAGTTAGAATTCTCCTCCTTCCTTGTCAAGCTAAAGGGGTCAGATGTGACTGAACGGCAATGTGGAAGAATGGTTGATTTGCACTCGACATATATCTTCTGGTTAGCAAATTGTAACTTCTGTTCTACAGTGACTTGTTCAATTTTCACCATGCATTATTTCAAAGTCTTCAAATATGTTTTTCATTCAAACAATTCTACTAACACTTGTGATTCAGAACTGACGAGAGCATGTCCTATTTTATGATTCAACTGTATATTTCCCTAAACCTTGGTCACTTAGATATTCTTTTCCTTGTCTCTTTGAATCAATATTTAATGCCAAAGATGGATACTAGGAATTTCAGAACACTTAACTGTGATCATCTGCCATATCTATATCTATATCTATATCTATAGAACAAGAGGTTGTTCTTAGAACAGAACAAAGAGATTGTGTATTGATTATGATCATGAAAAGTGGCAGTTTCTGGGAACATGTTCTTTTGATAACAAGCACACGAAGATCTTGTAAACAAGTATCAGAGAAATCCCACTGATTAGAAAGTAATGTGCTCCCTGGAAGCTAGAAAACAAGTATAAAGTTTATTACACTAGCATTTCTAAAATGTGGAGTTTTTGGGAATGGAGGGAGAAAGGGAAAGCACAGTGTAGTCAGTCTGTTGAATACTAGCTACACTTGCTTTTGTTACTAGCCCTCCTTCCCATTGATCAGCAGACTGAACTGTCCCCAGCTGCATAGACAAGCTAGTGGACACCCATTGACATCCACTGCAGAGCTTCTTATTCTCGATCCATTCTCCAACCACCAAGACACACACCTCTTACACTTGAAGCACCTGATGGCATTTTATGAATATCAAATAACTTCAAATGCTTGGTGAAAACATCCCTTCTACTAGGTGCAGGTAAACCCTCGAAGTGACATATTACTGCCCTTCCTTCTTTCCTTCTTCCTTCCTTCCTTTCCTTCCTTCCTTCCTTCCTCCCTCCTGTGACCTCCACCCCATATATAAGTATTCCTCCCTGCTCCCCCACCCAAAATTAATGATAGATGCTTGCACACACCGATAGCACAAGATTAGGAATTGCCACCACAAACAATTTTTGTCCTTCCCCCCTATTATTTCCTCTTTCTTGTGTCCCTTCTCCCCTGTAGATACACCCTCAAGTAGCCAGAGATCCTCCAACACTTCCAAAGATCCCCATCCACCCACCCACTCCAAATAGTTTCTTCCTTTTGTCCTTTCCATTTCTACATTATGTCTATAGCTGAGGACATGATCTTACCCATGTTTCACAGCTATACCAAATCCAAGTCTCCCCTTTTCTTTCTTTGCCTCTTTATACTTTTTCTTCTTTTCTTCCTCCTACTTCTTCATCTGCTTCTCTCTTTTCTTGTTCTCTTCTTTAAATCTCTTTCTTGTTCAAAATATATAAACACAGAGAGTCTTTTATACTCTTCTGATTGACTGCTTTTTTTGCTTCCTCAACCCCCCACTACTATTTTTAATCTCATTTCCTTTCTTCAATTCTTACTAAACATTACTAATTAATTCTTACTAAACATCCTAAGATTCATTTTTTCCATGGTTTTCAAACCTTCTTAGCCTATCATAATGCCCTACTGTTATAACCACTTTTTACTTTTATTTTAATTACTTTTATCTTCTCTCTCCTCTCTCATCTTTCCCACACATACTTCTCTCTCCATTTTCTCCATTTCCCAGTGCATGTTAAGCAGCTTTCATTTGCTGCTTCCCCTGCCCCTTGGCAAAGCGAATTGCCATTACATAACTGAGAAACCCACACTCATTACTAATTTCTTCACCAAGATGGCATGGCAATAGCAGTCAACAGGAATGCATCACCCCCAACCCCCACATACACCCAAACCAAGAAAAACACATAAACCAAAACCCAGCGGAGTACTGTAAAAAAAAAGTGGCTCTGGAAAAGTATTATAAATGGAATTCATAAAAATGTTTCAGTACCTTCAAGAGATGAAGAGAATTATTCATGAGGACAATGCAAGGAGTTGAAATACTAGAAAATCCTACACATCAAAAAGGAAACACAAATTAAGATAACAGAATAAAAAATTGAATAATAAAATGGAAGAAAATTAAAACCAATTAAGTGAGGTCAAAGCGACTTCTAACTAAAACTGGTCTGATCTGACTCAAACAGAGAAAAGCTAAGGAATTCAAAGAAGAATGAAAATGATGTGGGGATGGTATCAGGAGAAACAACCTACATCTTACAGGTTTGCTGGAGCAAGAAGAAACAACATCAACAAATATCTACAATCACTGTAAAGCAAGAGGTTGTGGAAGGAAACATCCCAACATCCTAAAGAAGGGAAAAGTAAAGAGGTAAAAGGAACTAAAAGCAAGACAAATTCCCAAAGAACAATATGATATTATTTATAGAAAACCTTCCAATTTCAGGGGGGCAAAGTCCTTAGTGAAACTATGACTAATACATCACCTAGAATGGAAAACCAGTGAGGATGAGGTTGTAGTCCTCAGAGGAAACCATTCAGGGAAGAACAAAAGTAATACATGTATATAAAATTATAAAAAAAGACTGAATTTAAAATCCTATACTGAATAAATACATGGGAGAAATTAAAGTATTTCTAGACAAATAAAAATGAAAGTATTTTGTACAAGACCAGCAGTATAAAAAACATTGTTAATGGGATCTCTGTGAACAGAGAATCAGCAACAGTAGAAAAACCTGAGAGCAAAATACAGAGCCACAAAAAAGGCATTGAAAACATAGAAAGAAGAGAAACAAAGACCTCAATAAGACTGCAAAAGAAAGAGAGAAATATACAGAGCAAAATGGCAGAAACCAGTATATACTAATAATAATTTCAAATTTGTATTAAATGCACCAACTAACAGAGAGTGGCAGACTTGATTAGCAGCAAGATCCATCTACATGCTGCCTACAAGAGACCCACTTTAAACACATAAAAAATGGACTAAAATCAAAATATGAAGACAATTTTATGAAAAAAATGACAACTATAAAAATCAGGTGTGGCATTATTACTTTCTGATAAAGTATTCTTCAAAGCAGATAATACAATTATAGAGAAGATTGGATACCATACCACATGAAATAAAATATTAAGATACAATTATACTGAACATATATGAGTCCAATAAAAACCCCTCAAAATATATAAATAAAACCCTTGCAGAATTGAAGAAAGAAGTAGACAGCATGGCAATAATGAATTTCAATATATCACTGGCAAAGAGATGATCAGAATAGAAAGTCAATGAAGCAAAAGAGCTAAACACTATCATCAACCACCTCAAACTAAGAGACATCTGAAGAGTATTCCACACAACAAAATCAGTGCTATTTTTCAGTGTATGTGGTATGCATACTCTAGAAAAGACTATGTTAGGCTAAAAGATGAGCCTTAATAAATTAAAAACATTGAGATTTTTTCAGATGACAACACTATAAAACTGGAAATCAACAATTGAAAGATCAGGAACATACAATAAGCACCTGGTGACTGGACAACATATGACTTACAACAACTGTGCAACAGATCAGATTATGCATAAAATTAAGAAAATCTTTGAAACAAATGAGAACTCACCATACCAAACAAATACTGACATACCAGATCTTTTGTGAACACAACAGTTATCAGAGGGTAATTTACAGAATGAAAGCACATATATCATCTATATAAAAAGAGAAATCCAAAATCAACACCTTGACACATCATCTTCAATAGCAAGAAGAACCACAAGATAAACCCAACAAATGGTAAATAAATAAAGAGTAGAGCAGAAGTAATGAATTAGAACATAGAAAAACAGTGGGACAAAATATACAAGATAAGAAATTGCTCCATTGAAGTGATTAGCAAAATTGAAAAACCACTGGCAAACATAACAAAGGAAAAGAAATAAGACATAAATATCTAGAATTATATATAAAAAGAACAGCATCACAGATCCAAATGAAATAAAAAGAATATTGCTCACTACTCTGCAAGACGGTACTCCAACAAAAATGATGGTCTAGAAGATATGGGAAAATATCCAGAAATACACTGTCTACCCATATTCATGCAGACAGATATAGTAAACCTCAATAGACCAATAATAAAGGAAGACTGAACCGCATCAATCGACATCAAACCAAGAAAAGCACTGGAACCAAATGGTTTCACAGGGAATATCTTGCAACTATTCAGGGAAAAGCTATCATCAATTCTACACACACTATTACAGAATATATAAAGTTGCAGAAAACTCCTAAACTCATTCTATGAAGCCAGCATAACTCTGATACCAAAACCAAGCAAAGATCTCACAAATAAAAATAACTACAGACTGATATCCTTCCTTTACATAGATACAAATACTCTCAATAAAATTATGGCCAATATCAAATAAATAACTTGTCATAAGCAACTGAGATTTATTCCAGATAACCAGAGTGATTCAACATTTGAAAAACAAGCAGTGCACTCTCCCACAAGCACAACACAAAGAACAAGAATCACGTGACCATATCCATAGATGTATAAAAGGCAGTCCACAAAATCTAACATCCATTTTTGTTAAAAACGCTCAACCAAACAGAAAGAGAAAGGCAATTTTTCAATACAATAAATGTCATATAAGAAAAATTTTAAAAATATCACATTTAATAAAGAAAGAATGAGAATGCTACCCTGAAGGACGGTTTGGAATCATTTCTACACTTTAATTAATTGATAAGTAGTATAGTGTTGTACATGGCAATTCTATTTATTTCTTCTTACTATGACTATCTTGATATTTCTTGAAATGTAAATTCTACAATAAAACTATAAATTTTTATTAGTTTAACAAAAGAACTTATGTGCCCCTATAAAGGTATCATGGGTCTGATCTTTGTTCCACTCTGCTTAGTAGATAGTTCATCCCTGCCACTATTAATTACAATACTGTCTTATAGTTTAAATCTAGATTCACATGTTCCATAACTGATCAATATCCAGCATTTTAAGTCCCAAATAACATTTTATTTTGTTACAATTTCCTTATTCTCAACTCATAGCAGTACAGCAAATTGTGAAATTAAATATATTTGGGAGAAAATGTTTTGAATTCATAAAAATTTTGCTAAGTAACCATAATCAAACATGAACACTCAATATTTTCAATGTAGAAAATATCTTAAATTTATTGCTATTCATAAATAAGGAAGCTAGAGTAAGATTGCTTATTTATATTGATGGATGTGCTTTCTATCATTATTTATTTAATTTATATTATGTGATAATAAAAATGCATACTACATGACTATTATTTTAAGGTTGTTTTCTATCTTCAATATCCATAGCTATTCTACAATTGTTCTTGCATTACCAAAGGATTCTTAAGAGAAGACATTGAAGGCTATTTTAACGATGCTGTTCTTACGAAATGTGACCCAAAGTGCTACAAGCTTCCTTTGTTTATTTCTTTCATTCTTTCTACAAGCCTATTTTGTAGTCTTGCTAATATACCTCTCTATGTGGCCTTCTTTCGGTATGTATATAATTTTCATAACTATTATTAGTTTGAAAAATAAGAAACTTATTCTGGAAATATTTTATAATATTCTGTTTTTCTCAGCATTTAATGGTAATAACTACACTATCAAAAACTAGTTATCAAAATTATTCAATATTATATTCTAACTTTCAGTTAATTTGCTGGAATAAGGAGGAGACAAACCAGTAAGCACGCAGTATAACATCAAAGAACATGTACACTGTTACTGATAAGAGTCCACAACACAGGGAATACAGAACATATTAAGTCCTCAGGACCAATCTTGAGAATAGAGATATCTAAAAGATATGGAGAAGTTGGGGGAAGAAAGGGAAAATTGATCACAAGGATCAACATATAACCCCCTCCCCAGTGGGACAAACAGAAAAGTAACTGAAGGGATACAGAGGAAATTGCAGGATATGAAAACAGTAATCTATAATTTACCAAGTGTTCATGAGAGGGAGGGTGGGAAAGGGAGATAAAATGAGCTGATATCAAGGGCTCAAGCATAAAGAAAATGCTTTGAAAAGGATGACAACATAAGTACAAATGTGCTTGGCACAATGGATGAATGTGTGGGTTTGTGATAGAGCTGTAAGAGCCCTAATAAAAGTATTTAATAAATAAAAATAGAATAAAAGAAGATCAGATACGGCACAAAAGCAAGCAAGCACATATGAAGGAAAATTGACACAGGATCTAGGAAGATCATCAGTGAACTTGAGAGACGCAAAAGAGAGACAAATTCCTTCCTCCAGAGCCAATGCAAAGAGTCAACCTTCCCCTAGCCCCATGAAGTTACATTTCTAGCTGATTGAACTATGAGCAAATAAATTTCTGTTTCTTAAAGCTAATATATATATAGGTATCATTTGTACTTAAACTATGTATAGGTATCATTTATACTTAAAATGATATCATTTATTTAAATTAGCATACACTGAAAACTCATAAATATAGACTGATTCTTAATAATAATATAGATATAGCTCATTGATTATAAATGAGGAAATTATCAAACATTATCATGAATATAACATGCAAGTACATTTTTGTGAAGATATTTCTAAAATAATTGCATAAGTATCTCCAAAGGGAGCTGCCAGAATTTATGCACATATGTACATAACATATGATACATGACACAAGGGTCATCATCATTGAAATCAGATAGATCTTGACTGAAAGTAGAGAATACTAGAAAAATATTTGTTTTTTTTGTTTTGTTTTTGTTTTGGGGGCATCACTGCCCTCTGCTGGTGGGAGTAGGAGGCTCAGCCTTGCTGCTGAATTTGAACCTCCAGCCCAGTGGACTGCAGTCACGTGCACAACCACTATGCCACTGGAGCTCAGCCCTTTTTTTTTTGTTTGTTTTTAGAAAAATATTTACTTTTGTTTTATTGAATATACAAAGGCATTCACTGATGTGGCTCATAGCAAACTATGGATAACATTAAGATTGGGAAATCCAAAGCAGTTCACTGGTGCTCATGTGGAACTTGTACATAGGCCAAGAGGCAGTTGTTAAAACACAATAAGAGCATACTTAGTGATTGAAAAAAAAAAGTGTGCTTCTGAGCTGTTTTTTCACCATCTTCATGCAAGCTGCTTTTTAAAAACAAATAATCCAAAAAAGATCATGACATCTAGATCAGAGGAAGGCTTATTAAAAATTTGTAATATGAACATGACACAGACTTGCTTTCTAAAATCAAGGAGGACTTGAAGCCTGCTGATGAAAATCAAAGATGTAGCCTTAATATAAATTACAACTGAGTATACAGAAAATGAAAATCTTCATAACTAGATCAATACAGGATATCATGATAAAAAGAAATATTGAAGTTTCTAAAGAATTCTTTTTATTAGAATCTACAATCAATGCTCATGGAAATAGTGTTAAGAACTCAAACTATGCATTGCATTTAGCAGGTTTATTGCATAAGTTCTTTTTAAACTGCTCATGAGCAACGATATTACTTTTAGGTTAAGATATCTGTGATATTTAGGTTTTCTATGCCAACATGGCACCCGTAAGAAGATATGGTGGAGCCTAACTTAGACATTAAGTCACAATTTGATGGTCCCTTCTGGACATAGTCTTGTCATCAGGAGAATCTTGGATTTTCCTCTACCTGCTGGTGGCTGCAGGAGCCCCATAGGATGCATCCACCACCAATAGATACACAAGATTTTTCACACACTGGCCTGTGACCTTCTTGAATTGTGCCTCATATCTTGTGGCTGTGTGAATCTGAAGTGGGGTCTACAGACTAGTGTCATACTTATGAACTAGCATTGGACTTACAGTGTTGGTTTGGATTGAGATGGAATGTTTTCTGGATATACAACTAATCCTTGATATAAAGATCCTTCTTACCCATGTTTAAGCGTCAATGAATTTGCTTTGCTAGTCAATCCAGTGTAACACAAACCCCTGACTCATGTCATAGTATTTTCAATTACCTAATATTCATTTGAAAACTGTACAATGAATAAGGAAGACCACAGAAGAATTGATGCAATTGAATTATGGTGTTTCCAATGAATATTGAAAGTACCTTTGACTGCCAAAAGAACAAATGAATCTGTCATTTAGGAAGTACACCCAGAATGGTTCTTGGAAGCAATTCTGACAAAGTTTTGTCTTGTTTACTTTGAACATCCTTTCAGTAAAGATCACTCACTAGAACAAAGCATTATGTTTGATAACAGCAAGTGGGTAATTGAAAAAGGAAGACAATGAGATGCATGGACACAATGACTGCAACAATGGATTCTTCTTCACTTGGGTTTACTTGTGCATATCAATAATTTGTGAGACATAGGGATGAATATTGGTTTTTTGTTGTACTTAGAAGGAGGTTATGGAGTGAAGACTGAAAAATCTTATGAAACTGATGAAAGGTTTCAGAAATAGCAAAATTCTAAAGCACACATGGAAGAAAATAAATGTAGATATCAAAGTAAGTTAGAAAAAAAGAATAAAATAAATTAGACAAAAATTAGTGAATTTATGCATTTCCAATAAATTTTAAAATTAAACCCAACATGGTGAGATTCTGTTGAAATTCAATTTAATCCATTTGGTAAAATTCAGTCTCATAACTCATTGAGTACATTTGGGAGAATTGATATGATTGTTATATTAAGTCACACAATTCATCCATGAGGCATAACACACTCATTTATTTATATCTTAATTTATTTTTCCTGGAAATGTTTTATGTTTCTTGGAGTGGGAATGTTTTGCCTATTTGTTCATAGGTTATTAATGCTTTAGTAGTTAAAAGCATGATCTTTGTATCGAAATCCCCCATCCAGCACATCAAGAGTCTACTTATTCTTTCCTATTTAAAAACATTTCCACATAAACTAGTAAGTACTAGCACACCACTTTAAATACCTTTTCTCACATTCAAGACCATCTATTATTTCTATTAATTCAACAATTAAGACATCTATTATTACTATTACTATTCTCATGCCCCTGCCTTCTACTTCTCATTTTCTCATAATATGATTTCCAGTTCTTGCCAGACTTCTCTCCTGTAACTCAGAGTCAACTTCCCCACCCCTTACACAACACAGAGGCATGCACACTATTTACAGCCATACCAGTATGCCACACAAGCAAAATTTAATTGCAGTAATCAAAGAAAATGAAGTAAACAAGATCAAATAACTAAAGATCACTCCAAACCAATGAAATAAATAGAAAAGGAATGTGTAGAATTACCAGCATAAAATAAAGGAAAATTATGTTTTGGATTCTACAAGTGATATGGTGATTTATCTTGAAAATAAAGGAAGAAATTGAGACACTAAAAGCCTCACACATCAAAGAAATACAGAAGTGAAACAAAAATATAACAGAAATAACATTAACTGAGCAACAGAATGGAAGAAATGAATATGGATTAGTGACCTCAAAGATAACCATGCAGACATCAGCATATTCAAGAAACAATCAAACAAAATAGTAAAAGGTTCTGAAGAAAACCTGAGGATGATGTGGAACATTATGAAAGGAAATAATGCATGTTTCATTGGAGTAACTGAACAGGAATAAATAAATAAGTGTACAGTTAAAATAGTAAGAAAATTCATAGAAGAAAATTTCTCCAATATCACAATGGAGGAGATGATAGCTATATAGAAAGCAAAAAGAACTTCAAATAGGACAGAACTCAGGGCAGGAGATAGGGATTAAGATTTAAAGTTGGCAAGGGAAAAAAAGGGAATATTGAGAGCAACTGGAAAGTAAACACTACTCACCTATAAAAGACAACTTATAAGGACCAGCTCAGGCTTCATATAGGAAACCATGAAGGTAAGAAGACAGTGGAGCTACTTTTCATAAACTTTGGAGGGAAAAAAATCTGCCAAGTATCCTTATCCAGAAGAGCTAGCTATCAATTATGAAGTAGAAGTAAAGATATTTTCAAACAAGAAAAAAGAGTTGCATGATTCAAGAAAACAAATACATCATTGCAAAAAATATTTGTGTGATTTTTATGATCAGAAGGCAACAGCAGCACACAAACATGAGACCACCACAATGTGCAATACCACCAAGAAACAAGCACTCTAGAAACACCAATCAAAAACAACACAGATCTAAAGAGGGAATCAAGATACTAATAAAGACTCCTCCACAATGAGGGTGGTGGGAAGGAGCTGAAAAAGGATAAACGGAACCAAACACTAATACTGTGAAATGATAGCAACCAACATACATGCAAAAATAATAACAATGAATGTTAATGAACTACATGCCCCAATCAGAAAAGAAAGAGTAGCAGACTGGACTAGGAAACAAGAATCACCAATATAATGCCTTTGAGTGAAACACCATAAATTTGCTGACAAAAACAGACCGAGAGACAAAGGATCGCAAAAATTTTACCAAGCAATGGCAACCAAAGGCTGACAGGAATGGCATTATGAAGCTGTGACAAAATAGACTTCAAAATATGTAAATAACATATTGACACTACATAATGATGAAAGGATCAATAGACCAAAAATATGTAGCCATAATGAATACGTACATGTCCTACAAAATATATATCAAGCATATCCTCAAAGACATGAAAAGAGAAATCAGGAGATTGACTAATAGTAGAAGATGTCAATATACCACTCTAAAGGAAAGACAGATAATCAGGAAGAAATAAAACAAACGGAAAACAGAAAAACAATGGGAAATATAAACGACTAGTTTTTTTTGTTTTAAGAATCAATAAAATTGACCCAAAAGTAACATACTTAAAGGAAAAAGAGTCCTTGCAAATATCGAGAGTTAGAGATGTAAAGGGTGGCCTTACAACAGATCTGAATGAAACAGAAAAGTAACAGAGTATTACAAATGACTGCATTGCAACAAATTTGATAATATAGAAGACATGGAGAAATATACCCTCTGCTCAAACATACAGAAATCCGGAAGTGATCCAAAACAAAAGAAAACTATACATCAATATCCATCATGAATATCAATGCAGAAATTCTCAACGGAATCCTAGCCAGTAGAATGCAACAACATATAACAACAAAAAAAAAAAGAAAAGAAAAAAATTCATCATGACTAATGAATTCATCATTCATTCCAGGGATGAAAGCATGATTCAATATTTGAAAATAATCCACCATATAGAAAAGATAAAGAATATGAACCTCAGAATCATATCAATTGATGCAGAAAAAGTATTTGACAAAACTCCTCCCCCATTCTTTTTTCCAGTGATTTTATTGGGGGCTCTTATATCTCTTATAACATTCAATACATCATTTATAACAAGCATATTTGTAAACATGTTGCCATATTCATTTCCAAATACTTTCCACTTGAGCCCTTGGTATAAATTGCTTTCCCCCCCTTTCCTTTGGTTCTTTTTTAATTCCAGCTTCTCATTTTTCCCCTTCCTGCCCTCCTCCCCCTTGAACTCCTAATAATTTACAAATTGTTACTACTGTTTCATATTGTACACTGTCCAATGTGTCGCTTCACCCACCCCGCTGTTGTCCACATCTCAGAGAGGAGGTCATATGTAGATCCCTGGAATCAGTTCCCCCTTTCTACTCCACCATCCCTCCACCCTCCCAGTATCACCACTCCCCCCACTGGTCCCGAGGGATCATCTATCTTAAATTCCCCATGTTTCTGACTCCCCTGGTCTAGCTGAATCTGTCTGGTAGAATTGGGATCATGATAGTTGGTAGGAGAAAGCATTTGAGAATCAGAGAAAAGTTGCACATTTCATTGTTACTATACTATATCTTGACTGGTTCATCTCCTCGCTGCAACCCCTCTGTAAGAGGATGTCGCTTCACTTATTGATGGGCTCCCAATCTGCACTCCCCCTCATTTATAATGATATAATTTTTAGTTCTTTGATGTTTGATACTGGATCCCTTTGAGACCTCGTGGTGGCACAGACAGGTATGCTTCCTCCATGTGGGCTTGCTTCTGAGCTGGATAGCTGCTTGTTTACTTTCAGACCTTTAAGACCCAGACAGCTACATCTTTTATTTTTATTTATTTATTTTTTGGGGGTGGCTTCACTGCCCTCTGTTGGGAGTGGGATGCCCAGTCTTGCTCCTGGAGAGCTGGTGCTGGATTTGAGCCGCCAACCCTGTGGGCCGCAGTCCCGTACTCAACTACTATGCCACTGGGGCTCAAGAGCTACATCTTTTGATAGTCAGGCACCATCAGCTTTTTTCACTACATTTGCTTATGTACATATGTCAGTGATCATATCAGGAAAGTGAGAGTACAATGTTATGATTATTAGTTCTTAAAACCTGATAATTGATCCCTTTGACACCTCTTGGTTCCACAAGCTACTGTGCTTCTTCCATGTGGACTTTCAGTCCTCACCCATTCCTAAAAAAAATCACTCAATAAGAAGAGAAGGAAAAATCCCTTAACACAATAAATGCATACATGAAAAACCAATATCACTCTCAACAGGGAAAAGCTGAAGATATGTCCCCTGAAAATGAGAACTAGACCTTTTATCACCACTCTTGTGCTCAAAGGCATAGCCAGAAACATGTGACAACAAAAAGAAATCAAGGGAGTATGATTGGACAAAGAAGTGAAACTTTTGTTAGTTGCAGATGATATGATTTTATACAAAGAGAAGTCCATAAAAATATTGATGTAAACAAATGAGGAATTTATTACAAGGTATCAAGTTACAAGATTAGCAAGCAGAAATCAAATGGAATCCTACATACTGGTGAAGAGAACTTCGAAATCGATATCAAGGAAACAATACCATTCACAATAGTCACACAAAATTTGAAGTACCTAGGTAGAAATTTAAAGAAACAAAAGACCTGTAAAAAATGACAAAGCATTATTACTTTTTTTAAAAAACCCAAAAGAGACATATATAAATGTAAGCATATCAAAGATTCATAGATAGGAAAATTTAATATTGTAGAAATGCCAATTCTAAAGTAATATACAAATACAACACAATCCCTATTCAAATTCCATTCTTTAAAGAAGTGGAAAAACTAATTACTAACTTCATATATAAAGAGAAGAGGTCCAGTATAATTAAAAAAAAGCTACACAAAAAATAACAAAAATAAAGTAGGTGTTTTTGCCATTCCAGACCTCAAAATCCACTACATAGGCAAAGTAGCCAAATAGTCTGGTACTAATAATGGTAGATATATAGATCAATGTAACTGGACTGAGCACCCAGAAATAAAAATATCCACCTACAGACAATTGAATTTGTACAGAGGCCAAAAAAACATGATGTGGTAAAGATGTACCATTTTCAAAAAATAGTGTTGGAAAAACTGGATCTCTATTCTAGAAGAAAGAAACATCATCCATGTAAAATAACAAACTGAAGGTAAGAAACCTCATACTCTTGAGTATTTTCTGGGAGATAAATGTGGCTCTTGCAATGGATCATTGCACCAAAATAGAGGTAGGGACAAAAGGAAGTTAATTAATGTCAAATAGCATAAAAATGGTTGGAAGCAGGACATATATCTGACTTCCATCTCAAAGAAATCCACTTTTGGCTGTTGGTGAGTTTCCTGCTCTCTCATGAAATCAAAGTAGTTTATATATATGACAGAAGGAAGTCTGGTGGTACTTTGCTTATATGCTTTGCTGATAATTAAAAAGCCGAGTCCTCAAAATCTCCAGTAACTTCATAGGAGATGAATATGGCAACTGTTTACATAAAAGTTATAACCTTGGCAATTTTACTTTGTCCCATAAAGTTACTATAGTTTGGAATCAATTTGACAGGAATGGATTATAGAAAGAGTCTTTTTTATTTTTGGGAAAGTAGCAAGTCTTCTGTGTAGTACACCAAATTTCTGTAATGACTATCATAAAACTCTTTAACGTACTGAAAACAAAATATGTTACTTTTAAGACTAAGATGAGCCTCACTCAAACCCTAATACTTTCAATTAGCTCACATGTTTGTGAATGTTGAACATCGAATAAGATAAGCAGAAGAGTCAGGTATTTGAATTATGGTGCCAGGAAAGAGAAAAAAAAAAGTGTATGGTAAGTACCATGGATTGCTCAAAACAACCACCAAGTCTGTCTCAGAAGTATAGCCAAAAAGGTCCTTGGAAGCAAGAATGGCAAGACTTTGTCTCAAGTACTCTGGACAAGTTACCACATGAGATCAGTGCATGAAAAGATGGGGGAGGGGCAGCGAAAAAGAGGAAAGCCTTCCACGGAGGTGACTGAGCACAGTGACTTTAATAGTAGCAGCGGGTTCAAACAAGAGAAATTGTGACGGAGGCACAGCATCTGGCTGTTTCATTCTGCTGCACCTAGAGTCACTGTGAGTTGTATCAACACCAAGCAACTACAGCTATATAATTGTTGGTAGATGAAAAAAAAGCCTTCATTTCAATAATTTTCATGAATATATTTTTGTAAATATATTTATTTCCTATTTTTATGCTGAGCATTTAACTGAATTTGGGAAATTCTGGGAATCATTCTTTTTTTAAAAAATTATTTTTTGGGGTCTCATACAGCTCAGATAACATGCCACACATCACTTGTATCAAGCATATTTGTACATATGTTGCCACATTTTCTAAACCTTTACTTCCTATTTGAACCCTTGGTGTCATCTCCTCATCCTCCCACCCACACATTCATGACCCCTTGATAAATTATAGATCATTATTGTTTTCATATCTTTTTTTGTGTGTGTATAAAATATTTATTAATAGACAAGGTTGATAGTCTTGATTTCTTCTTAGACACACCAACAGTTCGCCCACGGCGGCCAGTGGTCTTGGTGTGCTGGCCTTGCATGCGAAGGCCCCAGGATGGCGCAGCCCTCTGTGGACCCGGATCTTTTTCAGCCACTCCAGATCTTCGCAGAACTTGTTGTCCAGACCGTTGGCCAGGACCTGGCTGTATTTGCCATCCTTCACATCTTTCTGTCTATTCAAGAACCAGTCTCGAATGTTGTACTGCAGTGGATTGGGCATGATGGTGATCACTTGCCCAACCGCGTCTTCGATGAGCTCTCCTGCTCTCTTGGTGAGGCCCATGCCTGCTTTCCTCAACACCACATGGCATATCTTCACCCCACACCCTTAATGACCATGATGGCAAAAGCTATTTTCCACCACCCATCGATGTTGGTGTTGAGTGCTCGCAAGACGTGCAGAAACTTCTCCTTTTACATCCTCACTTCTCGGGGATTACTAGAGACATGGTGGTGGTAGTCGTGGTGGCGTGTAGGCCTCCGGTGGAAGAGCTGTTTTCATATCTTACACTAACTGTGTTCTCCTGTCACCCATGTTTCTGTTGTTCATCCCAGGGGTCATGGGGGAGGGGCAAGGACAAGTTATGTGGGGATCATTCTGATCCCCCTTCCCCCTCGCGTTCCCTCCCCTTCCCCCTACCTTCCTGGTATCACTCCTCCCATTTCTGTTTCTGAGGGATTTATCTTACCTGGATTCCCTGTGTCCTAAGTTTTTATCTGTACCAATGTACATGCTCCAGAATTAAGAGACAGGTCTGGGATCATGATAGTGGGGGGTGAGGAAGTCTCAAAAAACCAGAAGAATATTGTATGATTCATTGCTGATATACCGCACCCTGGTTAACTCATCTGTCCTTGTGACCTTTCTGTAAAGGAATGCCATATTGTGTACAGATGGATTTTGGCTTTCTGCCTTGACTCCCCTTGTTTTCAACAATATCTTTGTTTATTTGTTTGTTTAGGTGCAAGTTACCTAATTTCATCCTCACCCGGCGATCACACAAACTGGAGTGCTTCTTTTATGTGCTCTCTTGTTTCTCTGTTAGATGGCTTCTTGTTTAACTTCAAGCTTTTAAGATCCCAGATTCCATGTCTTTTGATAGTCACCATCTGTTTTCTTCAGACACCCTCTTTTTTCTTCACCACATTTGCTTATGCACTCATTTTGCCTTCAGCGATTATCTCAGAAAGATGAGCATCACTGCAAGCCAGATTGTTAGAAAAAATATTCTTGTGTTGAGGGAAGGCTTGAACAGAGGCCCAAAGTTCATCCACTTCCTCAATGTACTGGCATATAAATATATATGTACAAAGGCCAATAACTCTATTTTTATGAATTAATATACTTGCATATACACACACACCTATATTTATACCTCTATCCATAGCTTTGCCTCCTAGATTTTTCCTGCTATCTTTTACCTACCTTCTGCCCCATCATTAAACATACCCTTCTTCTGCCTCTTCATAATTCCACTCAGCTAGATTTCTGTTGCTCCAACACCTCCAGAATCTTTACATCCTTCTCATTGCTGCTTTTAATTCCCAAGTTGTTCCCCTTTCTATGTGTTGTTTGCTTACTGCTCCTTTCCCCTGCATCCTTCACCCCACAAGTCCATCCAGAACCATGAGTACTATTGCTTTCTCCTTGGGTTTTCTTCCCATGCCTATCTTACATAGGTAGGCAAAACAACAATGACACAGACAAAACAAAATGAAAACAAAAGGTTGAATAAAAAAAGAGGGAAAAAAGAAAAGAAAAAGTTAACAAACAACAACAGCAACAAAACCTCCAAACAAAACAAATGAAAGAGCATGCAGAATTCCAGATGTTCTCTGACCTTTATGATTATCGCACCACTGAACCTGGGGGTTTCTGGAACTGCCCCTCATAGCCTGAAGTCTATTTGGAGGGGCTAATCAGGGATTTTGTGGTTTTGCTTTGCTCCCGTCGCTGATCTGTGATGTTCTTCCCGACAACCCCTTTTCCTCTTCTTTGTGTTGGATTGACATATATATCCTTAGGTTTGGACTGTTCGTCAACCAATTCCTACACCTCAACCTCTATAATGTAAGATAAGTGGCTTTTCTTCTATATTTACTGTGCTAAACCTCAGTGGACTCATGTTGTACTTGTATTTTTGTAATTAATTGACTTCACTTAGAATAATTTTCTCCACCTCTTCCAAAGAGGGGATGTGTTTCATGTGCTCATAAGTACTTTTTAGGGATGCATAGCACTCCATTGTGTATATGTGCCAGAGTTTTCTGATCGATTCTTCTATCGATGAGAATTTAGACTTCCAATTCTTTGAGATTGTGAATTGCACCCCAATAAAGATTGGAGAGAAGAGGACTGGTATTGGTCTATTTCTTACCTCTTCTGGGTATATACTGAAGAATTTCCTTTTACTTTAAATATTGCTAGATTTCTTTCCATAGTAACTATATATGTATTTACATGACCACCAGCAGTGTAGCAGAGTCTATCTCACCACATCCCCTCCCACATTTGCTGCTCTCTGATTTTCTGATTTGGGCTATCTTCAAGGGTGTAAGTTGTATCCTATATTTGTTTTATTTTGCTTTTCTCTGATGGCTTATGATCAGGAGCATTTTCTCATGTTTATTGGCCATTCAGGTCTCCTTAGTGAAATTTCTGTTCATGTCATTTGCCCACCTCCTCAGAGAGCTAACTGTTTTCTTTCATTATAGATGAAAAGGGTACTGTAGCTTTTAGTAATAAGCCATTTGTCTGTTGTGTCAGTGTTAAAATCCTCACCCAGTACACGGATTCTCGTATACAGTGTCTTTGGTAAGATTGATACCTTTACTATAATGAGTTTTCTGATCCCGAAGCATAGGATATTCTTCCATTTGTTGAAGTGACTTTTTGTTTCCTGTAGTAGGATCCGGTAGTATTCTTGTGTAAATCTTTTGTTTTTATCATATATCTCTAGATGTTTCAGTTTGTTCTTGACTATTCTGGTCTCCTCTTTTATGGTCTTGTCCAATATATATAGCAAACCAATAGACTTCTGTTTCTTAATCTTGTATTTCAACACTCTTCCATATTCCTCTATCACTGCCGGTATTTTGTTGTGGTGCCTTGGGGATTTTCAGTATATAGAATCATGTCTGCAAATAGGGATCATTTAACTTCTTCTTTTCCTAACAGCTAACTTCAGTGTCCTTCTGCTGCCTTATGTTGTTAGCTAGAACCTCCAGATTGATGTTGAAAAGAAGTGAGGTCAGGGGCATCCTTGTCTGGGATCCTTTTTCCAGTGGAATTTTTTCTCATTGACTATGTTACTGGCTATTGGCTTTCTGTAGATAGCTTGCATTAACTTGAGAACTTTTCTGTCCATTCCTATCTTTTTGAGTCTTAATTAGAAATGGATGTTGGGTATTGTCAAATGCTCTTCTGCATCTATTGATATTATCATGTCATTCTTATCCTTTTTCTTATCAATGTGATGAATAATGTTGATAGACTTTTGGATGCTAAGCCATCAATGCATCTCCACCTCATCATGATGTATTATATGTTTTATATAAATTTATAGTATATTGGCCCAAATTTTGTTAAGAATTTTGTGTCTATGTTCATTAGTGATATTGGTCTGTAGTTCCCTATTCCTATGAGACACTTGCTCTCATTTGTATATCAAAGATATACTGTTGTTTAATGACTTTGGGGGTTTGCCAACTTTTTCTATTTTCTGGAATAATACCATTGTGTTCTCATTCTACTTTGTTTCCCTCAAAACCTGTATTATTCAAGAAGCATCCTGAAGATGTCTTATTGTTGCAGATTAATGTCCTTTTTTTTCTATGAACATCGTTAGGGTTAGAACTTCTGCTGTTTTATGTTGTTTGTTGTTTTTGAGATTATTGAGGTATGTTGCTGTCTGTGTGTTGTTTTGGAAGAACTGGGCATGATGTCTCCAGAAGACTGAGGAGCTCTGAGCTACTTCTCTTTGTCAGTTGGGCTGCTGTATTGTTAAGATGCCATGGAGACTCAGTGACTTGAAGTAGTGGTGAGCCTTTGAGGGTAGGCTGAGACAGCCAAGTATAGGTATATCACTGGGCAAGTTTGAGCTGGGTCTGAAGAACAGATGCAAGCCTGGTCTGGATTGTCTAGTCACAATGTGTAGTCCTTTAAAAACTCTGTGGAGCCCATAACTGAATCTTCAGCTTTCGATTGGATGGTGACTTTCAGCCCCTGGCTTTTCCTGGTTTGTTACCTGAACATCCTAGGCTCTGCTCTGGGATTAGAGTTCAGCTGGTCTTCTTATGTTAGTATTATGCTAATACACTCAGACTAGGTCTCTGGTGGCTTATATTTCAAGTTACACAATGGAACAGAGCCTGGAATTATAAGAGTTGTAAAAAAAATTCTTTTCATAATGGGCTTGTGGGGTGCCCTGGTATTGAGCTATGCTGTGCTGTCCCCCAGGGAATGGGAATCAGATTAGCCAAGTGGGTTAGGGCCTTACTGGATCTGGATTTTTGCGGCAGCCCTCTTATGCCATTTCTGGCTCTCTCCTGCACAGTTATGTCACAGGTAAATATTCCAGGAACTCTTGATTTCTTTGAATTAGTGACTATCTGCTACCTACTCTGGCTGGCATGGAGCTGAGATGAGGGGTGGGAAAGGGATGCCCGATGTAGTTACTCCATTCCTGGTTGGGAAAGGAGCATGCAAAAACTGAGAATTCAGGATCAGGGTGGATAGCAGAGAGGAGAAACCTCTAAAGCTAGGTCTTGTGGTGAGTTCTTGGAGAACTTTGTGAACCTGGGATTATGACCACCTTTAGACAACAACAAAAGAAAATTACAATACACTGAGAATCTCAGATATTGGGCACAGGCAGGGGTGTAGATGCCTTTCCGTTGAATCTGGTGAGGTATCAGTTGAGTCTGTGCACAGACACAGTGAACTTACAGTGTTTCAGCGAGTTCTCAAATAATTCTGTGGGCAAAAGTTGCAGGGAGAGGTCTGAGCCAGACCATAATACATTGAATTAGTAGTTAGCACCTAGTACCCCTATATTGAATTCCTTACCTCTTAATTTTCTGATCTAACAGCAAGGGCACTGGGCAGGTAATTCTATATGGACACCATCTTGATCAGAAATCCCAATTATTAATCTTTTCATGTTTTTTTACAGTATTTAGAAACAGATTTATTATTAAGTTGAAGATTGCTATCAAATATTGAAAAGTCAAGATGTGAATTTTGAGGTCTTAAGCTTGTCCAAATTGTGGTAACTTATTCCCAACTGCCTCATATACATGTGAAATTGAACAATGAAAAAGAAGACTGCAAAAGAATTGGTCCATTTAAATGATGGTTTTGGCTTGGAATTCTTCTGTCTTGGAAAAAAAGCTCCACATATTTTGGACATGCAATCATGAAAGACCAGACCCTGGAAAAGAGAATCTTGCTAGCTACAGTAGAAAATGAGGAAGGTCCTCAATATGATTGAATGACACAGTCACTGCAACAATGAACTAAAGCAGCAGAACAATTATAAGGATTGGCAGTACTGGGGAATTTTCATTCAATTCATAGGATTTTTATGAGTGGCAAGTGCCTTCATGGCACTAACATCACCAAAAACATTTTAGTGATTATATCTATGAGTTCAGGCAGACTTTATAGTTGCTTGACAGAGTACCAATATTATATTACATATATTTTTTAAAAGCATCAAAGAAAGCAGAACATTCCATTAGGATTGTGTATAATGACCAACATTCTCACGTTATACCAAAATCATTACATGTAAAGTTCCATTTTAAAATGTGACACCTTATTTTGTTTACCTCTCAAATGAATCTGTCTTTAAATATAATGTAATTGGATTTTTATTTATATATCATTATTTCAGCATTAATTTTTTTCCATTTTAGGAAATGAATATATATTTCAACCAGGTATATATTATGAGCAGAATTGTTTTATGTTTTGAATAAAATAGACATAAACTATGATGTATATGCTATATTTTTATAGATTGAGAAATTTTGGTTGAAAACACTGTTTGCACTTCAGTTTATTGTTCAAGTTATAGAACAAAGATTGAAAGTAAGCATGGGATTATTTCAACTTGCATTCTGAAATTGTGAATAATTATTTTAATTCTTTTAAAAATTTTTAATAATTAAATGTTTGATGGTTCATAATTTTAATTCATTTTCCCACTTACCATATTATGTAGTTATATATAGTAATATTTTTCTTTAAATAGAAATTTGGTTTTATGCATAGACAAGACAGATACCACATTCTTTATCTTTTAGAAAGTTATAATTTATTTCACGCTTAGTGAGAATAGCAGGGTTCAATGAGAAAATTATAGTACTCACAAGGTAGAACAATTAGAATAAGATTAAATAAAGTGGCTATTTAAAATTATGTCTGGGAAGAATAAGTTATTGAAGAAGAAGGGAAGGGAAATGGGAAGAAAAAGAACTACCTACATGAAGGGTTTAAAAGGATATTGTTCTTTATTTCATTTCTTGAAATAGGTTGCATACATACAGACATATAAATATATATTTATATATAATGTCTTCCCCCTTTTTAACAACAATACAAGATCCCTCCAAATTCCTTATCCCTCAAACCTATCTAGTGGTCTTAGTGACTTAAAAACGGAAAGAGGAAGAAAAGTAAAATTGAAATTGACTTGGGGTTTTAGGGTCAAACAGATTTATCACAAACAAAAATACAATAAATATACAAAGTGAAACGTGGTTTATATATAAGGAATCTGAAGATATAATGCAACACCTTTTGTCCTTTATAGAGGAACACTAGTTTCATAGTGGTTATGCATTAAACTGTTAGCTCCAAGTCAGAGGTTCAAAAAAACCAACCTTTTGACTATGAGTCAAAATTGTCTCACTATCAGTGACATTTAAAAATATTTGTTTCTGGTCCTTTGTGAGCTCTCAGGGAGCACCTGAGAAGTATAAAAGACTGAGAAAATGGTGGAGAAGATTGTTTTAATTTAATTTCTAAGTCCCAAAGTCCTGAATGATTAAAGATATGGACTTTGAAAATGAAGACCTTAGCATTTTCCACCCCTGCTTTCTTTCTTCACTCTGTGGTGCCTCATTGACAAGAGTCAATTGGAGAGAAAGCAAGGGTGTTTACTGAAATAGCTTTTGTAGATCAGCTTGACAGGCAGAAAGTGAGGTTGATGAGGAACAGTAAGAGAAAACCAGATGAGGTATGGACATAGAATTTTTAAAAGGGAAGCTGGTGTTAAGTTTATTCACCAAAGGAAAAGGAGATTATGGCAGAGAACTTTGACCACAGATCATTTATTCTTAAAAATAGCAAGGAATTTGTGGTTATTTGCCAAGGGCAGAAAAACCCACTGTCATTAAGTCAACTCATAAGGAATCCTGAAAGTACAATTAGGTGAGCATCAGACTGTTAACGCCACAGCAATTGCTCAAACCCACAAGACATTGTCTGAGAGAAAGTTCAGTCTATTTTCTCCTATAAAGAGTTACTTTCAGGCTGAGCCCCGGTGGTGTAGTGGTTGAGTGTGGGACTACGGTTCATGGGCTTGGCAGTTCAAATCCAGCAGCAGCTCTCAGGTGCAAGGCTGGGCCTCCCACTTTCACCAGAGGGCAGAGATGCAAAATAAAAAAAGTTACTTTCTCAGAAACCCTATATAAGGTCAATATGAGTCGGAAGCAATTCAATGTCACTGGAATGATAGGACAGATTATAGACAAATCTAACCAACTCAGCATACATTTTGCCTTACTTTATTCAAAGAGGAACTTTTTGAACTTAGCATACATTTATATTATCTAATTCTAATAAAGTGCTGATGATATCACTGCTATTTGCTTGCAGAACCGTATCTCCAAACCATCGCTCTCTGGCCTTGGCTGTGGCTTTTGTTATTTTGAGAATACTTGGTATGGATTTTGATAATCTTTCATTACATACATTTGTTTCTACTTTAATATATTTGTGTATATGCATATTTTAGCAATAAATTAAATGTTAATTATAAATGACATATAATAAGTTAATGAAAAAGTCACTTTACACAATTCTGGAGATAAAAGTTAATTTACAAAGAATCTAATATAAAGTCCATCCTAATTGTCCTACACATAATGCACTAACTCTATATTTCATTAGAAGTGAAAGAGACTAAATGTTTGATCAGAAATGTATTAACTTGCCATATAAAATTATTGGTTCAGTATATATGAAGCTCTTTAAATGAGGGAAATATCTGAAAACATCTTTATTAATCAGTATATGAAATATAAACCTAAGAAAATTAAATGTCACCAAACATGAAATTGAATATATTGAGATCAATATGCTAGGTATTAGTGAGTTGAACTGGAATGGCATTCACTATTTTGAACCAAATTAACTACATATGTGTAAGTAAAGATGGAAAAAATCAATATTAATCAATAAAACCAGAGGTCTACTACAGAACAGAATATCCATTGATCATATGCAAGTTCAAATTTAAATGGAAACAAGGAAAACAAGTTCAGGAAAACCAAAGTATGATCTTCCCTATATCCCACCAGAATTCTAAATCATGTCAAAAACACATTTACATATTGAATTATATTGAATAAGAACAAAATGAGTTGCTAGATGCATTTATAGTATCTTAAGCAAAGATTCAAAAGGTGATTTAAAAGATAGAAAAAAAGAAAAGACCAAAGGAGATGTCCAAAGAAACTCTGAAAAAACTTTTAAGGGCAAGAAAGTGGAAACTAATGACATGAATTATGAAATTATAGATATAAATAGAATTCTGCATAGGATTGCTTTGAAAGAACAAGTACTTGAACAAAATGTGAACAAATATAGATCTAGAATATCAAAAGGGAAGAACAGACTTAGTACTTATCAAGCTAAAAGAACAGAAGAAAAGATTCTAACTTTGATTTGCAATATTAAAAATTCCATGGATTATGCTCAGGGCTTTGCTAGGTGTTAGGGTTTTATTTACAAGCACTTCTATTCAAAGAGATACATAATTTTTTGAGGCCCCCGTTTATACAGGCCAAAAAAATTCCATGGATTAAATGAAGCAATAATCATCAAAAGGAGATGGAAGCAATATGCATATTCACTGTACAAAAAGGAATTGTTTGACACTCAACCATTTCAGAAAGTAGCATATCACTAAGAACCAAAGTAGTGAAGGAAGAAGTCCCAGGTTTTACTAAAGGCATTACTGATAAACGAAGCTCCTAAAATACTAATTGGGAAGTATCAGCAAACAGATCAGAGTCAATGCTGGGAAGATTCAATCATCTATGACAGGAAACTTGTAAGAGAGCTACCTGGCCAACTCACTGAGAGAGACTCATCTTTATGTCCATTCCAAAGAAAAATAATATAAAAGAATGGAGAAGTTGCTGAACATAAAATTATTTTATATGGTAATTATTTTTCTTAAGATAACTCAAGAATGATTATAACAACATATTGCATTTTGTTAAGGAACAGTCCAAAACTCAAGTCCTATTCAAAAAGGATGTGGACTCTGAGAGATCGTGGCTGATGTCACACAGAACTTGACTGAAAGCATCTAATGGCAGAAAGATGTTTTCTTGTGCTGTATTAACTATTTTAAGATATTTGAAGGGATCAGTTATAGGAAATTATGGTGGAAATTGAGAATAATGGGGATTCTAGGATACTCCAATTATTGATACATACACACTACACATAGATCAAGAGTCAATCATTTTAGCAGGACAGGATATTACAAAGGTTAAAATCTGGAATGTTGCATGTTGTGGTTATATAATTTCACCACATTTATTTTATGTGTATGTGGAGGAAATAATCTAGTAGCTGCATTAAGTAAACAAAGAAAAACAAAGCTTGGGGATTAGAGGAATATTCATTGACCACCTGTGATATGCAGATAGTACAACCCTGCTTGCTGAAAGTGAAGACGACTTGCATCATTTAGAATTACAACCTTCAGTATGCATTGCCCTTCAATATAGAGAAAACATAAATCCTCCCAGTAAACAACATCACTTTAAATGGAGAAAGTCATGATTTTTTTTCAAGAATCTTACTTTACTTGGATCCATAATCATTGTTTATGAAAGCAGCAGACAAGGAGTCAAACAACATATTGCCTAAGACTCATGTTTGGCAAAATCCAAGGTCAGCCAAAAGGAAGCCCTTAGTAAGGCAGATAGACACAGTGCTCCAACAACAAGCTCAAGCCTTGCAATGATGGTGGGAAGGCACCAGCAGGGCTTCCTTTTGTTGTACATAGGTTCCCTGATGATGACCTGAGAAATTTTTTAACGGATCAATGAGTAAAACTAGATGAACTATCTATTTATCTATCATCTATCTATCTATCTTTTCATTTATTGCTTTAATGGCAAAAAATGTAACATTATTTTAACACTGGAAAATGATACAGTACATGAGAAATTAATAAAGGATGAGGGCGCACAAGTCTCAGCAAGTATACAAGTCATTTCTTGAATCATAAGGCTCGCCATATAATGAAGGGGAAGAGGATTTGGTCACTTGATGAAGACTGCAATCTTCTGTATGAAACCAATTTTAAATAAAATTAAAGTTCTTGCGAAAACATTATTACATAGGGAAAAAAAAGATTGACGTTTTCAAGGATTTCATTTTAATTGGATTCAAAAATCAACACTCAAGAAGCAGCAGTCAAGAAATCAAGCAACTTTTCATATATTTTGGATAGATTATCAGAAGAGACCAGTTACTAGAGAAGGCACTATGGCTGGTAGTAGTGGGTCAGTAAAAAGGAAGGTGAGATTAATTGACACAATGGCTGAAACAGTTATCAAACATAAAAATGATTGTGAGGATGGCATAGAATCAAGGACTGTCGCATATATGGACACTATAGTCTGAATTGATTCAATGACATCTAATGAAAAAACAAAAGTGGCTGAGCCCCGGTGGCATAGTGGTTGTGCACGAGACTGCGGCCCACTGGGATGGATGTTCAATTCCGACAGTGGCTCCACAGGAGCAACAGCTGGACCTCCTCTCCCACCACCAGAGGGCAGTGATCCCCCCTAAAAACAAAACAGCAGCAACAACAACAACACCAACAACAAATATAACTAGTGAGGTAGATGTATTCTTGAATGCCAGGGATTTAGCACAGTGTTGGAGAGAAGAGATATATATTATGTATATTTAAAAGGTAACTTCATTGTTGCTAAAGTAACTTTATTACTTTATTGTCAAAGATAAGTATGGAGGAAACAAAAAGGGAGATCATTGATGAAGTCTTGGTGAGAGATATATTGAATTAGGTACTGTTGGAAGTAGTATAGGGAGAGATAACTCAACCCTTGGGAAAAGAATGTGGAAAATGAAAAAAAAATCATTGGTAGGTCTATGTTTTTTTCAGCTTGATTTGTTGTACAGAAGTTGGCATCACTAATGGACATAGGGAAATACATGTGTACCTTGGCAGAAACCAAATGTCATGTGCAATATTGAGGGTGCTGATAATTTCTTAAGGAATATGGTCAATCATGACACATTTTAATTCTTAGAAGTAGGTGTTAATGCTTCTGGGGAAGGTTTTCTTGTAATATTTTGCTTATTTGAACTGATATGACATTGTTGCTGAGGAGATGTCTTTCTGGAGTTTTGTATAAATTTCCTAGAACTAGTACACTAT
This sequence comes from Nesogale talazaci, assembly GCA_004026705.1. NCBI lineage: Eukaryota > Metazoa > Chordata > Mammalia > Afrosoricida > Tenrecidae > Nesogale > Nesogale talazaci. Next base: position 40,462 of record PVJH01010922.1, read on the forward strand.
TTCTCTCAATATAGTCTTCTAAATTAAGGACTGCTACAAATAAAACAGCATTTGTATTTTCAGTTACTTTTCCCTGTATCTTTTTAAGTGTCCAATGTACATGGTATTAACAAACATCTTGTTCAGTCATTGAATATTTTACTACATGAGATATTTGGAAAATTCACAAAAACCACTGTTTAGTGATTGTTTTAAAAATGCTTTGTCTTCATTTTGTATTAAAAATTAACAAGTTTCAAGATGGTATTTAATGACAACATGTAAACAATTCTGGGGCAAATATACTAAACTTTAATACATATAGAGCTATGAATTTCTTTTAAAGTCTCAATGTCATCATTTCAAATGGCTTGTAATATCTTTAAGGAAATTCATAGGCAATTTGAAATGTCAATATGTTTAAACATAGAAGCAAGTCCCAGAAGGCATGCTTATTTCAACACACTCTACTAATCACAAAAAGTCAATGGTTCCAACCCACTTAATGGTGCCTTTAGGATCTCAACCCTGAAAATTCTATGAGGCAGTTTTCTGCCATATGAGGTCAACATAAATGTTAATGACTCCACAGAAATAAAAGCAATACCTTCCCATATTAATACACACACATATATGTAAGTTTGAGTTTAGAAGAACAATATTCTGATTATAAACCATGTTTTGTGAAGAATTCATATTATGTTGTGTTTTTCACAGGGATAGTTTCTGGAGAAGCATTTGTTAAAAAGATAATCAAAGATGCTTGTATCCTTCATGATCTTGGGATTTGTGGACACTCAGGAATTTGTAGGATATATAACAAGACAAGAATGGTCCACTTATTGATAGGGTTATGTAAGTATCATGCATTGAGAAATGTAAATGAGTATTATTGTTTTATATACCCATGCTGATTTAAAGAAAGTTTTTGCTGCCTTTAAGTCTATTCCAATTTCTCTCAATCCTATAGGGCAGGATATAATTGTCCCTGTTGGTTTCTAAGACTATAAATCTTGCAAGTGTAGAAGGTCGAATCTTTTTCCCACAGAATACCTGTTGATTTTGAACTGCTAATTACCTGTCTAACTTGTAGAAAGTTAGAAAAATAATAGACTAGAGATGAACAGAAATTTTGAACAATAGAGAAGATTTATATGACTGTATAGAAAATTCTGCAGAAACTAAAGTACTGTGGGTGTTTGTATATTTTTGCAATGCTAGAAGGTAGGCCATAAGTATTCAAAAATGCTAGCAAGATCACCCATTATTGAAAGTTTCCAGCAGAACTTTTCAAACTTGAAGAATACATGATACATTTCTGAAAATTATTATCCATTGAAAAATTTAGAGTAGCATTGTATCACTGTTTCATATACTGACAGAAGATGTGCCTCTTGAGTTGAAAGACAGCCAAAATACTACTAAGAAAGCATTTTCTTCTCAAAGTAGAATAAACATTAATAACAAAGAGGGAGGAAAGCTATTATAATTCTCATTGAATGATGTGTAATGACTTAAGGTTACAATAACTAGCTGCACACATATCTTAATTATCATAAAATGGAATGCATAAGTATGAACTAAGTAGAATTGAAAAATGAAAAAGAATGAAGAAAGATTTAATTATTTAGCTGAAATGGCGATATTGGGCACTTTTAATTGGTCTACAACATGAAAATAATAAAAAGGAATGGCACCACATTCATCACCAAAAAGGACATTTCAAGACCTATTCTGAAGTACATGTCTATCTGTGATAGGATAACAAATACACACATATAAGTAATATCAGTTAATATAGGTATCATTCAAATTTAAAAGTGAAGCACTAATGTCAAAACTTTGAAGAGTAGATATTTTAAATCATTTCTGCAGCCTGAAATAAATTAAATGCGCAATTAAGAATCAATACTTACTGGTTATTGGAATATGAAAATTAGAAATGATGTAGAAGAATCAACAAATGGAAAATATGACCTTGGTGAAGAAACAAAACTAGATTGTAGGATACAATTTTGCAAGATCCATAACTTATTTGTGGCAAATACTCAGTAGTATAAACAATGACCATTCAAGTGGTTCTCACTGGATGGAATACAAAGGAATCAAATCCATTCTGTCTGTGAAGAAAGATAATGGGAATATCCAATATAATCAGTGAGAACAAGACCAAAGGCTGGCTGAGGAATAGATGAATAGATGAATCAAGTTGACACCGGAAAAACAAAACAAGCACATAAGGGCCACACTATAAACTGGGGTATATTCCACCAGGATTTAGGGACCATCCTTAAGTTAGATTCTATCCATTACATTTCCACTGAAATGTAAGACTGGGCCTGAGCCCAGATGGTATAGTCATTGTGTGTGGGACTGCGGCCCACTGGGTTGGCGGTTCAAATCCAGCAGCATCTCTCCAGGAGTAAGACTGGGCCTCTTACTCACACCAGAGGGCAGTAATGCCCACCCCCTAAAAAAAGAAAATGTAAGTCTGAATACCAGAGGGATGATGGAATGACTTGAGTAACATAATGAATGAAGGAACCAAAGATCATTAAAGAATAGGAAAGAAAAAAAATATTGAAATGCATGTCAAAATAGACTCTGCAACTAGCTACTGAATATTGAAAAGCTAAAGCAAACAGAATAATGATGAAGTAAAGGAACTGAAAAAAGCTTCTCAAAGGGTAGCTTGAAAACACAAAGTAAATTACTATAATGAAATATGAAATATCTAGTAATTAGAAAACGCCGAAAGGTACATTTGGCATTTGTCAAACTGAAAAGACTGAGGAAAAATTCAAGTCTTTAGTTAGAATACCAAAAATCCATGAGGAAGATATTTGGTGATGAAGGAAGAATAAAAGAAGATGAAATGAATACGAAGGTATGGAAGGCACTCAACACACTTCTGAGGGAGGGCTGCTGCCTCAGAATAGAGTCAATCTGAATGACATGGATAAGTAAAGCTTTTGGGACCTTCACTTGCTAATGGGTTTTGTATGCATCCACTGAGAAGAAACACCTGCAAACATTAATTCACAATTGGAAAGTAGAATGTAGAAAGTAGGAATCCATAAAAATGGAAAGTCAACAGAATGAAATGAAAGGGAACTTGAAGCATTTACTGATGGAAAGTAAAGATTACAGTCATCAATATGGAACACAATTTAATATAAACTTTAAATAGTTCAGTAGATCAATAGGGAGTTCACAATAAATAGAAAAGATATAAGTTGTCAAGGATTTTATTTTACTTGAATCAATAACCAACCATCATATTTGGAAGAAGGCTTACTAACAACATGATATATGCAGATGACAAAACTTTGCCTGCTGAAAATGAGGTCTGGAAACACAGATAACATCAAAGATTGCAGCCTCCATTGTGAATTACAACTCAATATGTAGAAGACAAAGATACTCAGAATAGGATCAATAATTAACATGACAATAAAGGGAGAAAAGGTTGAAGCTGTCAAAAAAATTGCTGCTTGGATCGACAATCAACACTCACGGAAGTGGAAGTAAAGAGTTCATGAAACGCGGCCAAAGGTGCTGAACAAGACCTCTTTGGAGGGTTGAAAAGGAAGGCTGCTACTTGGAGGAGCAAGTGATGCCTGACACATGCCACGGTATGAATCAACTCATAAGCATGTGAAAACTGGACATTGACTAAGAAACACGGAAGAAGAACTGAGTTGTGAATTGTGCTCGAGAAGAATATTTGAAAGTATCATGCTGAAAGGACCCTAAACAAAAAAAAAAAACAAAACAAGCCTGTCTTGGAATAAATACAACCAGAATACTCCGTAGACAAAAGGATGACGAGGACTTCATCTCATATAATGTGAATATGTTGTCAGGAGACACCTTGCTCTGAAGAAGCTCATCATGCTTGGCAACGTTGATGGGCAGCACAAAACTGGAAGGTTGTCTTAAAGACTTGAAGATAAACAAGCAGCCATCTATCTGATAAGCCACAAAACCCACATGGTAGAAGCATACCAGCCTGTGTGATTATGAGGGAGGTATCAAAGGATCAGATATCAGGCAGCAAAGGCACAGAACAAAAAGTCATGTCATTGAGAATGAGGGGGGTTGTGAAGTGAAGACCCAAAGCCCATGCATAGACAACTGAGCATCCCCTAACTGAAGAGTCACGAGGAATTGATGAACCAGGTAGGGTGCAGTATAGCACTGACAAAACATACTAGTTTCCTCTAGTTCTTTAATGCGTGCCCGCCCCCAAATATCATGACCTCAACTCTACCTTACAAATCTGGCTAGACCAGAGCATGTACATGGTACAGCTAAAAGCTGAAAACACAGGGATTCCAGACCCTATATCCCTCTCAGAACTAATATTTAGAGTAGCAGTGCCAGGAGGGTAAGTGTAAGGTGGGAGTAGAAAGGGTGAACCGATCACAATGATTTACATATAACCTTCTCCCTGGTGGACAGATAACAGAAAAGTGAGGGCAGGGAGACATTAATCAATGTAAAATATGAAAAAAATATATAAATGATCAGGGATTCGTGAGGGAGGGGAAAACTGAGAAGCTGACACCAAGAGCTCAAGTAGAAAGAAAATGTTTTGAAAATGAAGATGGCAACAAATGTACAAATGTGCTTGATAAAAATGTATGACTTGTAATAAGAGTTGTACAGGCCCCCAATAAAATGATTTGAAAAAAAGACTGTCAACAAGATGGGCTGACACTGACTTGGGAATCTGGCCTAAATTTCTGGAAGCTCCAGGTTAATGTTCTGCTACAATTGTTGTTGAATGATCTTAAGCAATTTTTTTCTTGCATATAATATCAAAATTTTTCTATAATTTTCACTTGCTGTTGGGTCTTCATTTTGTGGTGGGTACAAATATAAATCTCTTCAAGACATTTATCAAAGTCACTGTCTTCCAAATGTCTTGGCCTAGATTAACGAATCCTTCTGGTGATTTATCAGTTTGTTTAATAGTCTACCAATTTCTGGAGCCTCGTTTATTGGCTAATGCTGCCAATGATGTCTGGAGTTTTTACTTCAGTGCCATTTGTCCTTGATTGTATGATATCTCCTAAAGTGCTTGAATGTCTACTGCTTATTTTTGCTACAATGATTCTGTGTATTCTCTCCATTTTCTTTGAATATTTCCTGGGTTCAACATTTTGCCCATAGAATCTTTCATTATTACAGATGAAGCCTTGCATTAGTTCTTTATTTCTTTTTTTAGTTTCAGGTATACTGAGCATGTTCTTACTGTTTGACTTTCTAACTGTAGGTCTCAGCACATTTCATTATAATAGTTTACTTTTCTTTCCTCAGCACACCTTTGGAATTTTCTATTCAGCTTTTTCCTTTCAAGTCTTTTTATTAGGCTATAATTCAGACATTATAGCATTCCATAGTTGAATCATATCAAACAATGTTGTACAATTACTACCACAATTAGTTTTTAAAACATTTTATTCCTTCTGGCACTCCTTGATATCAACTCCCTGTTACACCTCTGGAGCCCCCACCTCCACTGGCACATCTCCCAGGCATGTTATTCTAGTTATTAGTTCTACAGGTTCAATACAACCTGGATGTCATATACTGAGAAACATAGAAAATAAATAGCAAAATCAAGAAGTCTATATACAATGAATGACAAAATGCAATGAAGCAAACCATATATATATATTTAAGTACTATAGAAAATATTAAAAACCAGATCAAACACAGTGTACAAAAGGAGAACAGAGGAGAAGATTTGAACTATTCCAGTCAAATGTATCATTTTAATCTATTAGTCATCTTTATAATATGTTTTCTTTGATAACCAGGTTGTCCCTATCACTCAAATACAATTTGAGAGAAATCACTAAAAGTTTATTATCTATATAAGTCCTGCAAAATTTTGGGCCTTCTGCATGACAGAATCTCACAATTTAAACTCTGATACTCTTTCCTCCTTTGAATTTGGATTAAATAATTTACAACCCTTGGATCATGGATATTGGTGTACTTCTTCCATGTGAGTATAGTTAATGTATCCTTTAGATGGCTGCTTTATAAACAAGTACAAACAGACAAACAAACAAAAACAAGAGTTTAAGACCCCAGAATCTACTCTTTCTGATAACTGGTCATCAACTAGTTTCTTCACATTTTGATGTAGCATTCTATCTTCCATGATTCCTTCCTGAGGAAGGCCATCTTGTAATACCTAATTGTTCTTAGATTGGAGGTAGGATTTAGTGTGAGAACAAAATATGGGCTTTGCTGCCTTTGGGCTAGATAGTCGCTTGTTTATCTCCAAGTCTTGAAAACCCCAGAGCTTTATTTTGGGGGTAGCCGGGCACCATCAGCTTTCTTCACTACATTTACTTATGCATTAATTTAAGGACCCAAAGCCCATTTGTGGGCAATTGGACATCCCCTTACAGAAAAGTTGCAGGGAGGAGAAGAGCTAGTCAGGGTGCAGTGTAGAAACAATGAAGCGTACAACTTTCCTCTAATTCTTAAATGCTCCACCCCTCAACTATCATAATCCCAATTCTACATGCAAATCCAGCTAGACTGAAAGGGGTACACTGAGATGGAATTGGAGATACAGGGAATCCAGGATGCAGGGCAGATGAACCTGTCAGGACCAGTAGTGAGAGTGGAGATTCCAGGAGGGTGGAGGGAAAGTGGGGTGGAAATGGAAAGTTGATGACAAGGATCTACATATAACTTCCTATCTGGAGGGTGGATAGCATAAGAGTGGATGAAGGGAGATGTTGGGCAGTGTAAGATATGAGGAAAGAATTTATAAGTTATCAAGGGTTCATGAGACAGAGGGGAGCAGGGAGGGAGGGGAAAATGAGCTGATGTCAAGGACTCAAGTAGAAAGCAAACATTTTGAGAATGATGAAGGCAGCAGATGTACAAATGTGCTTGATAATGTGTGTATGTATGGATTGTGATAAGCATTGTATGAGCTCCCAATAAAATGATTTATTAAAAAAAATGAAAACACTCCATTCTCAAATCCATATGTCCCTGTTTCACCTTGGAGGCCTCTTTGTTATTTTATGGGAGAGAATTTTATCCATCATTTCCCTGAAGCATAAGGACCTTCTATTTATAGTGCCATTGATTTAGCCCATGGTAATGATTTTAAAACACTATTGAGAAAGGAACATTGTGCAAGTGCAGGCTAGCTACAAATCTCAATACATGTATTTCAATTTGTAAAGAATAAACCCTTATGTGATGAGATGCTGTTTACACAAATATGGGACTTGGTGGACAGGCAAAACTATTATAATAACTACTGACAATGTCAGTCACAGATTTGAAAGAACGAAACATATTTTAACACAGCAGGTAGGGCATTACACTCATAAGTAAATGTTAGTCTACTGCGTGTTCAGTACTCTTGCATACTGTCATTTTGCTACTTCTCCCACCATATGGTTTCAGTTTTAAGTCCTCAGGTTATAGATGTGTCTCAGGTAAAAGACTAATACACCTATTTGAGTTTCTCCTTTGTATCCCTCTGGTATGGTCTTGAAGTGTGTTGTGTGCCTTGAAAGTCCAAGGTTCCATGTCCCTGTATTCTGTGGCATAGGGTCTGGGTCCCCAGGGGCTGTACAGAAACTTGGAACAATGTGGCCTATTAGGAGCACAGTACCATGCATACTCTCCTGCTTAGGGTCTGTAAATTATTTGTTATTATTTTCTCTCCTCATTGGAAGTTGGTCCTCGCCTTTTTTTTTTAACTACACACTTGCATTTGTCTTCTCCAAAATATGTATGCTCCCTTTCTGCACTCCTTACTAGATTTTCCCCATCAGTATGCCTCCTCATGCTGTAAGAACGTCTGCCAGTCTGGGGAGACCTTTGCGTGGTAGTCAGTAAGTGATCTTCCTCCCCTCCTCCTTTTTTTTTGGGGGGGGGGCATCACTGCCCTCTGGTGGTCATGGGAGCTACCCAATGCTGCTCCTGAAAAGGGCCTCTGGATTTGAACCGTCAAGCCCACAGGCCGCAGTCTCACACTCAACCACTTAAGTCACCGGGGCTCGGCCCTCTTCCTTTCTTAAATATCTGATTCCACCTGAAGTAAGGATCCCTGGGAAAATGGCCTTCAATATACACAAGAGGGTGGTGCATGGTTAATAGTTCTCCCAAGATGCCTGGCCAACCTGGCCAGTGGACCGGGCAACCTGAAAGCTAAGCCTGCTCCCTTCCTGGTGTTCATCCCGACAGCAGTGGAGTCATACCACATTTGTCCTTTTGTTATGGGATAACTTTGCTCAGCAGAATGGTTTCCAGATCCCTCCATATCATGAGGTGATTCAAGATTTCATCACTGCTTCTAAGGAAGTGTAGTATTCCATTGTGTGTATATACCCAAGTCTTTCTAGCCATTCCTCTACTGTCGGAAAACCGGGCTGTTTGCAACTTCTTGCTAGTGTGAATTGTGCCGCAATGAACATGGCAGAGCATTCAGCTCTTCATTATCTGTCTCTTATTTCTTTGGGATATGTGCCCAGCAATAGTCTTGCTGGGTTGTATGGTATTTTTATTGCCAGTTGTTTTTGGAATTGTCATCTCTTTTCAAGCACACCAGTGTATAAGCATACCAATCTCTCCACGCCCTTTGCAACATTTGTTGTTCTCTATTCTTTTAAATTGAACTGTTTTTTTAGCAGGGCGATGGGATCTCATCATCGTTCAGGTTCCTATTTCTTGCAAGGCCAGTGAATGAGAGCATTTCCTCATACGCTTGGTAGCCATTTGGGTGTCATCCTTTGTAAATAGTCTATTCAGGTCCTTTGTTGACCTTTTAACAGGGTTATTTTTCTATGTGTTTTAGTATTCTGTTCATTTTATTAATTATTCCTTTGTCCGTTGTATCATTACTAAATATCTTTTCCCAATCAGTGGGCTCTCATCATTTTGATTCAATCTTTTGATGTACAAAAGTATTTAAAAAATTTTTATGTACACAAGTATTTTTTTAATAGGCCCCAATCTATTTTGACTTCCATTTTGTTTGCTTCCTTTTTAATATCTGAAAGCTCATGTATACCCAGCACTAGGGCCCTTAGATTTGTTCCAATTTTCTTGTTGAAAATTCTGATAACTGGGATTTGCATTTAGGTCTTTGATCTCATTTTTGTGCATAGGTGGAGATCTGGGTCCTGTTTCATTCTTCATGGACCAACATCCAATTGTTTCAGGACTATTGATTGAAGAGGGCATCTCCTTCCCATTTAAGGTTTATTGAACCTTTGTCAAAAATTGGTTGTCTGTAGGCAGACTCTTTTATTTCTTGGTTTTCTGTTTGCTCCACTGATCTATTTATCTACCATTATAATAGTGTGTGGCTGTTTGGAAACAGTGGCTGCGTATTCAGTTTTGAAATCAGGTCATGCAGCTTTTCTTCTTGAGAAGTTCCTTGCTCATCCCGGGCCTCTTCTCCCTCTAAAGGAAGTTGGTAATTAGTTTGTCCAATTCTTAGAGAATGATGTTGGAATGGGGATTGTATTGAATTTGCAATTGCTTATGTTCATGTTGACATTTTCAAAATGCCAATTACTATCCATGATCATGGAATATTCTTCCATTTGTGTAGGTCTCTTTGATTTCTTGTATTAAGTTTCTATAGTTTTCTATGTACAGGACTTTTGCTTCTTTCGTTAGTTTTATTTCTAAGTATTTCAAATTGGTATGAATATTCTGAATGGTACTGTTTTCTTAATGTCTTTTTTGGACTTTACATCACTAATCTGTAGTAGTCCAATTGATTTCTGCCTATTAATCATGTGGTCTGGTAGTTGACCAAAACTCCCAATGTTTCCAACAATTCTATTGTGGACACCTTGGGCATCTCTCTATAAAAGCTGAGCTGTTGGAGTGTGTTGTTCAGCATGTCAGTCTCTTTATTGGGTTTCTTTTCTGCTGATTTGTCTTTCCTTGAAATCAGTATGTTGAAGCCTCCTATTTTATCAATTTTGTGATTTCTCATTTCATGTCTTTGGAGATTTTGTTGATGTATTTTGAGGGTCTTTCATTGGGCTCATATATGTTTATAATGGTTATGTGTTCTTGATCTCTTAATCCTTTGATCATTATGCAGTATCTACTCTTGTCTCTCATTGTATCTTTTACTTTGAAATACATACATACATATATATTTAAGGCATTTTATTGGGAGCTCTTATGACATTTCATACATCAACTGTGTCAAGCATAGTTGTACTTCTGTTGCCATCATTTCCAAAATAATTTTATGTGAGCCTTCACTATAAGCTTGTTTCATAATCATTTTATTAGGGACTCATACAACTCTGATCACAATCAATATATATGTCAATTGTATGCAGACCACATTTGCACATTTGTTGCCGTCATCATTCTTGAAGCATCCTCCTTCTACCTAGGCACTGGTACCAGTTCACCATATTTCCCCTCTGCTCCCTTCCCCATCCCCAGGAACCCTTAGCAATTTACAAATTATAATTATATTGCCATCATACACTGTCCAATGTGTCCTTTCACCCACTTCCCCGTGTCCGTACCCCAGAGAGGAGGTCATATGTAGATCCCTACAATAGGTTCCCCCTTTCTACTCTACCTTCCCTCCACCCTCCTGGCATCACCACTCTCAACTCTGATCCAGAAAGAATCATCTGTTCTGAATTCCCCATGTTTCTGGCTCCAGAGTACATCCTCTGGTCTAGCTGGATCTGTAAGGTAGAATTGGTATCATGATAGGACATGGGAGGAAGCATTTAAGAACTACTTTGAAATATATTTTGTATATATTCTGCCTCTTTTTGAATGTCATTGCCTTGGTAAATTTTTACTATCCTTTGATTCTAAGTCTGTTTTTATCTGTGAGTTTGAGATGTGTCTCTTGTAAGCAGTATATTGATAGATCACACAGCTCGCCTGGTCATATGTCAGTAGTGTGCAATGCAACAAATCCATTTTCGAGATGTTCTTTTTATATATATATAATATTTTAGGCATCACTGCCCTCAGGTGGTGGGAGTAAGAGGCCCAACCTTTGCTCTTGGGAGCCAGAATTGAACCTCCATCCCAGTGGGCTGCAGTCCCGCGCACAACCACTACGCCACCGGGGCTCAGCATCTCGAGATGTTCTTAAAGTTTAGAGGAGAGAGGTCCAATATGGTACTTTGCTCTTGTGAAATTGTTTGCGTTTTCTCCAGCTTTAACCAAACGTTACATATGAGAAATTGGTGGCTCATTTCACAGTCATCCCTTGGCCTGCTTTTAGCTGCTGATGCTGAGCTTTTCTATTGTGTATAATCAATCACCTTTCGTGTTGTTAAAAGAGGTTTTTGCTATAAAGAAGTACTTGGGCTTGCAAAATTCTATCATGATCATGTGATCTCTAGCAAATACATATGTTCCTTCTTCTGCTTCTGTCTCTTTGTTTCTAACATGGACATTCCACTCACCTATACGGACTAATGCAGTATTACATGTTTGATGGCATGTTTGGTCAATTTTGGATGGAAGACATTGGTAGAATTGTTCAACTTCTTCATCACTAGCCTTAGTCATTAGTTCCTAAATTTGACCCCTAATTTTATTGTCTTGATTTGTGAATACATATAATCCTATCACAGACACCATTGTACTTTAGGCTTTCTCTTAAAATTTTCTTTTCTGATGAAGATGCAATGCTATTCCTCTAGATTTTGTCTACCTGTATAATCACCTACATAATTGTGGTTACTTCTAGAGATGAAGTCTTCTCTTTGGGGTAAATGCACATCTTTTTACCAATACGATTTCTATAATTGGAATGACATATCTGGTCACTGCCCTGTTATTTTTTTGATTTAGGTTGTCTTTTCAAAGGAATATCAGTCTTCTTTTCTGCTGTTGCACTTTGTCTGTATCCACGTACTATTTTGAAACGCCATGAGGTGGTGCCTACAACTCCTGAAGAAACCATTCATTTTCAAATGGAAAGCAGCCAGATTTCTGTAAATGAATCATCACAAAGTAAGAACTATATGTTGTCAATGAGGCAATAGCTATTATATCAATACAACTTTTCATGATATAGTTACATATGCAACAAACTATTTGTCTTATCTAATCCTCAACAAATTATTTGTCTTATCTAATCTGGCATGTTTTGTTGTATTTTTGAATGGAAATGCAATGATTTAGTCTTGATATTTTACACATTTAGGAAGTGATTATAAAATGCAACTAAAATTAAAAAAAATCAGTTACATGGATTGAAAGAGAAAGTTGAAGTGGAAGTGGTCAAATACGTATAAGTTAATTGTGATTGTAATGATATATCTATCAGCTATGAGCTTTGATTCCAGAGAATTAATAATATTGCACATGATTTATTTGTTATTTTATGGATTATAGATTCTTATGCTGCCATAATTTCCCTTAGTAAAATGAAACATTTTCCATTCCAGTTTGTTCGACTAAGAATTTTAAGTAATAGTTACTTATATTCTTCAAAGAAATAGCATCTTAAACTTTCAAGATCAATATTTTATTTAATTATGATCAAATTGCTAATGAATTCTTCATAAATTTCTCTAATCAATTAGCTAAAAATATAAATTCCCATGCTTTAAAAATTTTAATAGGCATAAATTCTAATGAGCAGCTACATGATTTACATGCATTTTGACATTGATTTGAATTTTATGTTCATAGATTACTTGCTAGCCTGAGTTGATACACATTTTGTGTTTTATATCTAATATTTAACAGATCATAATTATTTTAAAGAGAAATATTCTTATTAGAATAGAGAAAATTTTCTGACTATGAAAATTTTCATGCAATTTTTCATTTTAAAAGTACTAATTTTAATTCTTTTGTATACTCTGGTTCACTAATTATAATTTCCCATACCTTGGAATAAAAAAAATCACATTGTGCCAAGATAAAAGATTCTTTTCAATATTTGTTTGCTTTCTCAAGAAGAAGGGTCAATGGACAGATTATACAAGTTTTACTCATATTAGTCGATGAAAGGGCAGACCTTTCCCATTTGCAACCCTTTTTGAAGAGAGAAAATATGAATCAAGGAATAATCACCTCTTGCTCTATGTTTCCTTTCTTAATCTCAGCATACATTTGTGAAACTGTATTACTACTGTTTCAGGAACCTCTACTTCGTTGCTTCATTTGCTTGAACCAACAGAACTGAAGAATACTTAATCAGTTTGAAAACAGAAGTTTCTACTTTAAAATATGTACAAGGCTTGCTGTTGTGCTCCATACTTCAAAGTGGAAACTCCAATAATGTTTGGCTAAGTAGTAAAAATGTATCTATAGAGTTCTCATAATAAAGTGCATTCTTTTGAAACATTTCTTGTTTTGGATTGTGAAAGATTGTGTTATTCTGGCTTGACTAGAGAAGCAAATTTATTGACACATATATGTGTGAGAGGCACTTATATTTATATCAAGGAGTAATTACATATTAATAAAATGTCCCAGCCAGGTCCAAATCAAGTCTATAAGTCTGATATTTGTCCATGGATTTCCTCTTCAGTCTTTCACAGTGCATGCAATGAGGCAAAGTGCAGGAGGATCACAGGTGAGTGGGTGCAAAGTCTTGGGGATGCAGTGGCAATGGAAGTATTTCAGTGCTAGTGTGGGTCTCCACGTGGCTTCTCCAGCTCTCTGAGTGTGGCATCTCAACAGGAAGATGAAGCAGAGAGTCAAAGGAAGTGCCCAGAATCCTCATGAGAACACCATGTCCAAAACAGGCATCATCATTCTGTGACCTGACCTGATTAGCAGGCTAGACTCCACCCCTTCACTCTTAATACCCTTAAGTAGACATGAGATTATGTAACTACCACAAATAAGTAGGTTGGTTTTACGCCACCAGCCCTGTTTTATTGTGATAAAGTTTATATATAACAAAAACTTCCATTTCAATACTGTTTACATATAGTTTGTTGACACTGATGAAATTCATCATATGTGGCAATATTATCACTAGCGGTTCCCAAATTATTATACTACCATTAACAGAAACTCAGTGTTCCTTTCAGTAAAGATTCCTTTTTCCCTTCTCTCTTCCACCCTTGGTAGTCACTCACTTATTAACTTTGTTTTCTGTATCTTTACCTCCCATATGAGTGAGGTTACTTGTCCCTTTGTGACTAAATCTCCACTTAGCAAAATTTTTGTGTTCATCCATGTTGTAACATGTATTAGCACTTTATTTTTCTATTTTTCTTTTTAAATTGTTGTTTGGGCATATACATTCCAATTCTTACAATAGTTCAATCTTATTAAGAAGAGTTATAACATCATTACCATAGTCCATTTGTGAGCACATACTTTCATCTTGAACTTATTGTTTCTAGTTCCCGATTTCCCTTCCACCATCACCCCCAATGGAGCCCTTAATCCTATCTTGTCTCCATAGATTTGCCTATGCTATCTTTCATATAGAGAAAAACATTAAAAAACCAAACAAAATATAAGATTATGAACAATAGCAGCAAAACAGAAGGAAAAAGCCGGAATAAAAAAGAGTAGCACATATTAAAAGCTAGAACTAATTTAAAATAGCTCAAAAGGCAGCTAAAAATTATGTTGTTAAGTTCTAAATTGTCTCTGTAGCAATTTACTTTCAGTGTATTCTGCAACATATCAATGCTATTCACATCCCTGTTCAGAGAATTAATTTAAGCCTTAATCTACATACATTTCCCTTCCTTTTTTTCACACCAAAATAGTTTTATTTTTTTAATTAAAAATCATTTTATTGGGGGCTTGTACATCGTTTTTCACAATACATAAATAAACAAACTGTGCCAAGCACCTTCACATGTTCGTTGCTGTCATCATTCTTCAAACATCTGCCTTGAGTCCTTTATTCGGCTTTTCCATCCTTTCCCCTCTTCCCCTGCTCTCCCTTCCCCACCAAACCTCAATACTTTTTAAATTGTTATTGTTCTGTCATATCTTACACTGCCTGTCCTCTCCCCCATCCCACTCCTTTGTTTCCGTCCTTCCAAGAGGAGGTTATGTGTATCCTTGCAGTTGGTTCCATCTCTCTACCCCTCCTTCTCTCCACCCATCCAGCAGCTCCAATCTCACCATGGCCCAAAGGGCCTCATTCGTCTTAGTTTCCCCATACCTCCAGCTCCCCTCTCTACTAGTGTACTTTCTCCAGTCCATTTGGATTTGTAAGGTAGAGTTGGGACCATGATGATTGGGGGGAAGGAAGGCTTCAGGAACTAGAGGAAACTTGTATGCATCATCACCGCCCAGCTGCACCTTGACTCGTCTGTCTTCTCCCCATGACTTCCCTGTAAAAGGGTGATCAATTACCCACCAGTGGGCCTTAAGTCCCCACCATGGTCTCCCCCTCATTCGTAATGATGTGATTCTTGTTCTTTGATGCTTGATACCTGCTTCCTTCAGTCCCTCTTGATCACACATGCTGGTCTGCTTCTTCCATGTGGGCTTTGTTGTTTCTGTGCTGAATGTCAACTTGCTTATTTTCAAGTTTTTGAGACTCCAGATATTCCATCATTTGGTAGCTGGGCACCATCGTTTCTTCTACACTGTTGGTCTTTGTATCCATTTGTCTTCTGTGATCGGATCAGGAGTCAATTAGTCCATTGATTTTGATTTTTGTTCTTTGATGCCTGATACATGATTGTTTCAGCACATCATGATCGCACAGGCAAGTGAGCTTCTTTTATGGTGGGTTTTGTTGCTCCTGAGCTAAATGACTGCTGGTTTATGCTCAAGCCTTTAAGACACCAGATGCTATATCTTTTGATAGCTGGGCACCATAAGCTTTCTTCACCACTCTTGCTCATGCACTCACTTGTCCTCAGTGGGCACCTTGGCGATGTGTGCACACAGTGATATGTGTCTCTTTGCCCCCCCCCCCCAGTTTGATGTCTGTTGCCTAGACCTTTCACCACCTTATGGCAACGCTGGCTGTTGAGCTTCTGTGTGGATGTGGTCTCTTCTCAGATAAATAGTCTATTGTTTACCTTCCGGCTTTTAAGACTTCCTACAATATATCCTTTGACAGCTGGGTATGATCGGCCTTCTTCACCACATTTGCTTATGCACCCAATTTACTTCAGTGATTGTGTTAGGCCAGTGAGCCTCGTGGAATACCAGATTCATAGAACAAAGTGTTCTGTGAGGGAGCACCCGGGTGAGGGGCCAAGGTCCACTTGTTACCCTAGTATTTGATCTATAGATATGTTTTTAAATTTATTCCCTCCTTATAATAGATAATTGCATTTGTGCATGGCCATGTTTCGACCTCTGTAAGTGCCATTTGCCTCCAGCTCTTTCCTCGATTTCCTTCCATCTTCCTCCTGTCCCACCATCATGCTCCACCTTCATTGGTGTTGCAGTGCTTCCTCACAGATCATTGTCCTTGCTTAATCCCTACCAGACCTCCCACCCCTCCTTTCCATAGATTCTGGACCATTTGTTTCTGGCCCTATCCACATGTCTGTCCATGCCCCCTTCTCCTCCCCTCTCCTGTGCTCCTCAGAAACCACTGGGCCTGTCATTCTTTACTCCTGATTCTTACCAGGTGTACTACCTTCTTGATTCGGTTCTGCAAAGCCAGACACAACCAGAGTCAGATTGTTCCCATCCCTAGAAGTGAGCATGACAGAGAACAGGTTGGGGGAGGGGCCAGCAAGCCACATCCACAGGGACAAAGACAAGAAGGGAGGAAGAGGAAGAGAGCTGGTCCAGTCTCCACGCCGACATATGATGCTCAGGGGAGTACACCCCTCTGCAGACCTAATGGGTCACAGAAAGGACTGGGCAAACAACAATTGGACAGGCCACACTGACTCTCTTCTGAAACAGACAGCGACACAGGACATTTTGGCAGTCACATGGTGGGGAAGCACTGCGGACTGAAATAGTTTTAAAAGGGCTCTAAATGACGATGGGAAGGAAAAAGGGAAAAGGAAACAGTTAAATCCAGGAAGCAAAGCTATGATAGATGCACAGACATAGACGTGGACATATGTAAATATATTAATTCATAAAAATAGAGGTATTGACCCATGACATATATTTATATGGCAATATGTGAAGGAAGTCAATGGACTTTGGGCCTCTGTTGAAGCTCTCCCTCAACACAAGAACACTTTGTTCTAACAACCTGGGATTTGTGATGCTCACCCTCCTGACAATTGCTGAAGACAAAATGGATGCATAAGCAAAAGTGGTGAAGAAAGACGATAGTGCCTAATTATCAAAAGGTATAACACTGGAGTTTGAAGGCTTAAAGTTAAACAAGCAGCCATCCAACAAATATGAAACACAACCAAATGGAAAAAACACACCAGCCTGTACAATCATGCAGACTTAGTGGGATCAATGCTGAGAATGAGATCAGAGCAGAGACTGAAGATACATTGATACACAATAGGACATCCCCTCACAGAGGGGGGTCACAAGGAAGGTGTGAGTTAACCAGTGTGCCATATAGCACTGATGCATTTCACAGCATTCCTCTGGTTTCTTGAGTCTTCCTCACTCCCCACTATCGTGACCCCAGTGCTACCTTTATGTTATGGCTAGACCAGAGCATATACACTGATACAAATAAGAGTTCAAAACACATGGAATCCCGGTCAGGGAAACCCCTCAGGGACAGAATTGGGAGTAGAGATACCAGGAAGATAAGGAGAGGGTGGAGGGCAGAAGGAAAGGGGAGTGGGGAAGAAGGAAGGAAGGAGTGAAGGAAGGAAGGGACCAGTTACAATGAACAACCCTCAGACCCACAAAGTGATGAACAACAGAAACATAGGTGAGGGAGAGATTGGTTGGTGTGAGATATGAAAACAATAATTTATAATTCATCAAGGGGTCACAAGGGTGGGAGATGAGTAGAGAGGAAAAAAAGAAGAATTGATATTCAGGGCTCAAAAAGTATAGGTTTAGAAAATTATGATGGGAATATGTACAAATATGCTTGCTATAGTTGATGTATGGAAAGCTATAAGAGCTGTAAGAGCCCCCAATAAAATTATTTTAAATGAAAAAGTTGTAGAAAATTAAAAAAACAAGAAAAATTATTTTCACACTCTAAGAAGAGACTTTCAAGATTATAGGAAAGTAGGTGGGAAGGGAAAGGGAAGAAAACACATCGTAATTTTGAAATGTTAGCAATTTGAAAGTTATTTAAAATTTAGCACTGATTATTTAAAGTTTTTTAAATGGTCAAAAGATGAAATGATAAGATATTTTAATCTAAATGTTGTTAGGTTCTGTGGAGTCATATGAAGATCCACATAATGAAACACTATATGATCCTGTATCTTCCTTATATCCATCCTGTAAGTTCATATCCCTGGGAAACTTCCTCTTCTCCACCTGTCCACTTTACCAAGCATGATGTTTTTCTCCAGGGTCTGGTTTCACCTGGTAATGTGTTCAGAGTATATCAGAAGAATTCTTGCCATCCTTGCCTTCAAGGAGCACTCTAGGCTTACTTCTTCCAAGACAAATGGGTTTGTTCTTTTATCAATCCATGATACTTTCAATATTCTTCTTCATCACTACAATTCGAATGCATTGATTCTTTTTTGCCTTCTTTGTGCATACTAGGCCATTGAAAATACAACTTGGGTCAGCAGTACTATAAATCCTCAAAGTAACATCCTTGCTTTCCAGTATTATAAAGACATCCTGTACGAGTAGATTTATCCAGTTCAATGTATCTTTTGATCTTGTGACTGCTGTTTCGATGAGCATTGATTGCAGATCCAAGAAAGACAAAATCGTCAACAACTTCAAACTTTTCTCCATTTATCACTGTGCTTGTCTGGGTAGATTAGGGAAATAAATTCATGGAAAGTCTTATGTATATATAAAGAGGTTTATATACAAGAGCAATTGATCATTGAGAAAATATCTCAGCCCAGTTCAGTCCAAGGTCATAAGTCTGATATTAGCCCACATGTCTGATACTAATCCATAAGTCCTCTTCAGACTCATGAAACAAATGCAATGACACTAAGCCAATCACAGGCCAGTGGGTGCAGAGTCTTGTTTATCCATTGGCAGAAAAAACATCTAAGTGCTGGCTAGGGCCTCTCTGTGGCTTCTGAAGCATCTCAGCACTGGCAGAAGTCTCTACATGACTTTTTCAGCTTCTGAGGTCTGGTTCCATAATGGTAAGCCTCCGTGACTTTTCCTTTGCACTGTCTCACAGAGTCAGCCTTGTGTCTTGTCAATAGAGTGGCTGCAAGGGACTAAGTAGTTAGTCTCTCACCTTCAAGGGGGAAATACAGCTAGATTTCCCTGAATTCTCAGGAAAAAGTTGTACCCACACAGGTCTCAATAGCTCTCTCCAGACTGACAGGCTAGAAACCATCCCTACACATTTTTTTCATCCCTACACTTGTAATCCTCAAATTGACAGAAGATTGAGTAACTGCCACAATTATGATGCTACCTATTGCATTTGTGAGGATTTTGGTCTTGTTTACATTGATTAGTAATCCATACTGAAGGCTGTGGTCTTTGATCTTCATCAGTAAATACTTCAAATCATTCTCAGTAAACAATGTTGTGTCTTCTGCATATCATAAATCTTCCTCCAGTCCGGAAGCCATATACGTTATCATATAAACCAGCTTCTCTGATTATTTATTCAGTATACAAATTGAATAAGTATGGGGCGAAGATGCAACCCTGCCACACACATCTTTCCTAATTTTAAATCGTGGCGTATTCCTTTGTTCTATTCACACAACTGTCCCTTGATGCGTGTGTAGGTTCTTCAAGAGCCACAATGAAGTCTTCTGGAATTCTCATTTTTTTCTCAATGTTATCCTCAATTTATTGTGGTCCACACAGTTGAATGCCTTTGCACAATCAATAAAACACAAGTAAGCACATTTCTGGTATTCTCTGCTTTGAGCCAAGAGACATCTGACATCAGCAACAGTATCCATTGTTCCACATCCTTCTTTAAACCTGTCTTGAACTTCTGACAGTTCTCTATCAACATTTTGCTGCAATTGGTGCTGCATGATCTTTAGCAAAGTTTTACTTATTTGTGAAATCAATGATATCATTTGGAATGGGCACAAATGTGGGCCTTTTCCCATCAGTTGGCCAAGTACCTGTCTTCCAAATTTCCTGGCAGAGATGAGTACTTCCAAGGTTTCATCAGCGAGCTGAAATGTTCTGATTGGCACCCACTCATTTTCTGTATCTTTTTTTTTTTTTGTGCCTAAGATCTTCAAGGCTGCTTGAAATTCTTTCTTCAGTACTATTGGATCTTGGCACCTGCTATGTCTTGAAAAGATGGAATGTTTACTAATTCTTTTTTGGAACAAGAATTCTATATTCTTTCCATCTTCTCTGGATGCTCCCTGCATCATTCAATATTTTACCCATGAAATTGTTCAACATTGCAGCTTGAAACTTGAATTTTTTTTTCGAGAGTTCTTTCTGTTTCAAATATTCTGCATGCATTCTTCCCTTTTGGCTTTCTAATTTTAGGTCTTTTTACATTTCATTCTAAGACTGTATAATATTCCTTTGTCTCCTCAAGCTGCACTTTGAAATTTTCTCATCAGCTCTTTGACATCAGCCTTTCTTGTATTTGCTCTAGTAGCTCTCCAATTAAAACGATGTCTTAGAGATTCTACTGTCATCCACTTTGATCATCTCTTTTCTGTCTTTTTAATGACATTTTGCTTTCTTTGTGAATAGCGGGGGTAAGGTCTTCCCACAGCTCAGCAGGTTTTCTGTCACTAGTGTCCAAGGCAGCAAACCCATTCTTGAAAAATTCCTGAAATTCAGGTGGGATAAGCTCAAGATCGGACTTTGGTTCTTGTGTGCTTGCTTGGATTGCCATTGACAGCCTGCTCCAAAGCCAGCCCCTGATTGAGTTTTGGTTGCAATGTGGAGCTTTTCCATACTTTATTCCCCCAGATATGTAACACATTTCATTTCTGTGTGTTCCCCATGGGAAATTTCATATGCATCATCACGCTTTGTGTAGTTGGATAAAGGTACTTGTAGTGAATACACGGTTGGTTTTGCAAAATTCTACCATGTGATCTCCATCATTGTTCTTATCACCAAATCCCTATTTTCTCAGTCATAGTCCCACTTCTTTGTTTCCAAAATTTGCATTCAATTGCCAATGACTATCAGTGCATCTTGATTACATGTATGAATGAAGTCATTGGTAGAATTCTACATTAACTTTTGTATTAGCTGCATAAATTTGAAAAAACTAATTTTATTGATCAAATTTCCTTGAAGTTGGCTATTCTCCTATCACAGACAGTATTGTACATTATGATTAGTTTTGCAATATCATTATTGACAGTGAATTCCACTCATTTTCTCTTGTGTTATTTTTGACAGAGTAAATCACATGATTTTCTGATCCAAAATGGCCATTGCCAGTCTTTTCAGCTCAAAATTGCATAGAATATTGGTCTTTATGCATTTCATTTTTGATGACTTTTAGTTTTCCTAGGTTCATAATTTGCACATTTTCTAATCATTAGCAAATCTTTTCAGATACTTCTCCTTAGCTGGGGTCCTGCCCCATCATCAAATTAAGATCCTGAAGGTTCCATTCCCGCAAGATTTTCCCAAATCAAATCACTATGGTCGACTCCACTCTGGGAAACCAGGTCTTTCTCAGTCACATTTCCAGGGTCGTCAGACTCCAGGGACCTAGTCTCCAGCACTACCCCGATAATGTTCTGCTCTCATTCAGTAGTCTCTCCAAAAGTGTTTCAAAGCTATGCATAATGTGTCTGTGGCTACTTCCTCTGAAGGGTGGAGCCAAGTCCCTTTTCCTTGTCTATTGTTCATCTGGAAGTTCTGCTGAAACCCGTTCGCTTTGGTTTCCCACCTGGCATGTGAAACACCAGTGGCCTAACTTCTAGCACCACAGTATTGCACAAGTGACCACAATAGGTTAAACTGTAAAACAAATAGTTGATTGCAATCTTGGATAATACAAACTGCTAATGTGCTTAGCAGTTAATTAAAAGTTTTGAAGTTCTGTGGACAGCTGCTCCCCACCCCTCACCCACCCACCAGAATAGTTTGCTTTGGAGGACAGCACTGAACCTGCAGCTCAGAAAGAGGAAATTGTCTGACCAGAGCATATGAAGAGGAAGGAATAGAGAGTGGAGTTTCTCTTGGCTCACTGACTCTTCAGGACAATATCCCCACTCAGAACATGAGACAACCATATGGCTGGCCCCACTATGAAACTCGGTGTCCCTTGCAGACCCAAGGCCCTAAAGGGACAACAGTGGAGAAGCAGGGTCAGGATTGTATCCAGTCTGACACCACCACACCAGGGCAGAGCTCTAGGGGCATGTGGCAGAGAAGCAGGGGGAATGGAACATGGAGTTCCTGAGGGAGTGCCAAGGATACACTTTGGGACCACGGTATGCACCCTAAGGTACTCAAGCAGGGGACACTCCTGGAGGTCAATGAACAGACCTTCAACAGTTTACAAGTTTTTATTTTGCTGTTATTTCTATTTTTATACTTATGTATTTTTTCTGGACATTGGATTTTGTTGGTGTGTAGTCATCATTTTGTTTTCTTTTGTTGTTTCATTTCGTGATGTCTTGGGTTTTTTTTTTAACCTATTATTATCTCTACAAGTCTATCTAGATAAGATAAACTGAATGAACAGTCTGGAGAAAGCAATTGGACTGATGTTTCCGGGGAGACATGGGAAATGGGGTAGTGGGGGAAAGTCGGTGGTGCTGACCAACCCAGGGATAGGGGAATAACAAGTGATCCAAAACCAGTGACAAGGTGGTTGTGAGAGGCCTGATAGGGATTGATCAAGAGTAATGTAACACAGAGAAATTACTGAAACCCAAATGAAGGCTAAGCATGATAGTGGGACAAGAGGAAAGTAAAAGGAAATAGAGAAAATAACTAGGAGGCAAAGCGCAAGTACAGAGGTCTAAATGCAGGCATGTACATAGGTAAATATATTTATATATGAAAATTGGGAAGTAGATCTTTGTGCATATACTTATGGGGTTAGTATTAAGATAGCATATGGGCATTGCACCTCCACTCAAGTACTTCCCCAATGCAAGAACACTTTTTTCTATTAAATTGGCATTCCTTGATGCTCACCTCCCAACATAATCACTGAAGACAAATGTGCATAAGCAAAAATGGTGAAGAAAGCTGATGGTGCTTGGCTATCAAAAGATATTGCATCTGTTGCCTTACAGGCTTGATGGTAAGCAAGTGGAGATCTATGTCAGAAGCAACAAAACCCATATGCAAGAAGCACATCAGCATTTGTGACCACAAGGTGTCGAAGGAACCAGGTATCAGGCATCAAAAAACTAAAAATTATATCGTTTTAAATGACTGGGAGAACAGATTAGGGACACAAAGCCTATCTGTAGGTCAAGAGACTTCTCCTTACAGAATGGACATGGGGAGGAGATAAGCCAATCAGGTTATTGGGGAGCAACAATAAAGTATGCAACTTTTCTCTAGTTCTTAAAAACTTCCTCCCCTCCCACTCCCACCCACTATCATGATCCCAATTCTACCCTAAAAACCAGGCTAGACCAGAGGATGTACATTGGTACATATAGGAACTGGAAACATGGGGAATCTAGGACAGATGATCCCTTCAGGGCCAGTGTTGGGAGTGGCAATACCAGGACAGTGAAGGGAAGGTGGAGTAGAAAGGGGGAATCCATTAGAAGGATTTATATACAATCTCCTCCCTGGGGTATGGAGAACAGGGAAATGGAAGAAGTGAGACATTTGACAGTGTGCCATATGACAGAATAGTGATAGTTTACAAACTATCAAGGGTTCATTAGGGAGGGGAGAGTAAGGAAGGCATATGAGGAACCAATATAAAGGGCTTAAGTAGAAATAAAATGTTTTGAGAATGATGTTGGCAACAAATGTGCAAATATGCTTGGCATGCAATGTATGTATGTATGTATGTATTGTGATAAGAGTTGTTTGATCCCCCAAGAAAGTGATTAAAAAAAAGTTTTGGAGTTTGTGTCTTCCTGAGGTGCCTTATGAATGGGCTGGCAATCTACTGCTGAAAAATCAGATGTTGAAAACCCTGAGGAGCACAGTCCTACTCTGACACATACGGGTTCACCATGTCCCAGAATGGACCTGATGGCAATCAATTCACTGGTCTTGGAAAAGGAGCTACTGAGAACCAACCTCAGTGGATCTCACCCTGGGAAATAACACAAAAATGTCAAGGAGAAATCAATCCCACGATCATCAAGTCTAAGCAGTAAAGAGCCCATGGTTTTTATTAACCAAATTCCCTTTGGGGACTCTAATTCAAGGTTTGTTTATTTTAAATTTAGCAACATTTTGATGACATAGCTATCTAGATTCCAGAGCCAAAAATATCAACTTATTAGAGCGAATAACATTGCTTATTAGAAATTAATCTGGAAATAGAAATATCTTTAAAGCTACAAAATTGTATCTATCTTTTCATCTATGTTCCCTTTGCTGTACTTCACTAGATCACATGCTTATAGTGATTATTCTAACTATATTTTCCCTCAACCGGAAAGTGATCTGAAGGAGCACACTGTTGTTCCTTCTCAACTTTATCTCCATGTAGAGCTATGTTTGAATTATTAAAATGAGTTCAAGTGGCATTTAACATCCAAGGCAGCTACTGAAAACAGAAAAAAAGCATACAAAAGAAAACAAGGCTGGTAATCTCTGAAATATATTTGTATATTCCTATAAACTTAAGGAAATTGTCATGTAAGAATTGATATTCAGAGCTTATACTAAAATTATGACAAAAGAGGAGAAGGAGGCTGAGGGAATGATTAATGCTTATTATCCCTCTTTGTCAAGTACAGTTGTCAGCATTCAACAAACAGCATTTTCTGCTTTAAGTCTATAAGGCACAATATATATTTAATATTTTAAATGTTTTAAAGTTATAGCAATAAAGTAAATATACATAAAGTGGACTTGGAGTCTTTAATGACATACATGTTCATTTCAAATATGATATACATACATATATAATACATAAATAGTGAGAGCCTTATACAATTATAGCTGTTGAAAATGATATGGTAAGGATTTTAAGTAGAATTTGGTGATTTGGTTTTACTAAAATACCTGCACACTTTAGAGGAAAGTTGAAAATAAGATTCCATTGCTTCATTCATTTAGAAAAATATTAAGCACTTACCCCCCAGGGAAAATATCTGAAGGCTACACTCCTCAGGATGTCTGACAGAGTAGGCACATTGTGAGAGGTGTGATGAAAGGGTGAGAGGAAGCCCAGAATAGGTGGCCATTTTGCCAAACCAAAGGCAGTCAGGACTTATACACACGGGATGAGCTCCTTAGCTATATTCTCAGAATAACACTCACTTGGAAAGTGCATGAAGTTTTCCAATATGAGAAATGAGTTATTCAAAGTTGGAGACTATTCAGCAATTGCCAGAAGCTCCAGAAATGAGAACTGAGTTTTCCTGAAATCCTTTGGAAAATCCAAAACATTAAGGAAGAATGTGACAATGGTCTGCAGCAATCACATGAGAAATTGCTTTTGGGAACAAGTTTTTTGGTGAAGAACAATTGTCGGGGAAAATGAAAGAGGAACCATGATTGCCCTCAGTTTTTGCTACTCTAATTCACTTAGGCAAGAACTCCATGGTCTTTTTTATTTTTATGGAACTTACCACTGGATAAATGGAGACTAGAAGAAACAAGGATTAGGGAAATTCTGGCAACATGACAGATATAAATACAACTATGTATAGACATAAAAAAAGAGTCATGGAAAACCAAGACAAAAGGTTGCACTAGGGAGGATTTCTATCACACTAAAGTCTTTTTTAGTGAGAACAACAAAAACGCAGATAGTCATTCTATGGTAAGATCTTTTCCTTCTAAGTAAGAGACTTGGATTTGATTTCGGAGCAGTCCACCTCATCCTGCAGTGGAGGTTTGCATGTTTCCAAGACACTGAACAGGACCCCTTGTAACTTAGTGACTTCGCATTGGGCTGCAAAGTCAACAGCCTAAAACTACCAGCCACTTCTCAGGAGAAAAGCTGAACACTCTACTTCCAGAAGGAATTACAGTCAAAGAACTTCAGAGAGACAGCTCTACCCTGTTTTCCAGGGTCCCTACAAGCCGGCATCAACTCAACGGCAAGGACTTTGGTTCCTGGTATGATCCTGAAGAGGTGTTAGTGGCGTTTTCAGACTCAGACATGCCAGCCAAAGACAAGCTTGGGGATCTGCTCCTGTACATCAGTCAATGCAAACCCTATGACTCACAAAGGTCAGCGCCTCCAACCACCATGGGGATGGCTCAGAGACAGGCAGCCTCTGTCCCCAACTGGCATCAGGATTGCCATGAGCTTTGGGGCATGCCTTAACAGCAGGTAATAAAAATAACACTGATAACAGTGAATATCATCTGAGTGCAAGGCAGATCCTTTTATGTGAACCATTAGAATCCCCACTTTTTTGTCACTGACCCTGGTGGGAGAAGGAGGCCCAGCCTTGCCCCTGGAGAGCTGCTGCTGGTTTTGAACCACCAACCCTGTGGGCCGCAGTCCTGCACACAACTACGACGCCCCTGGGGCTCAGCACTAGAATCCCATTTTATAAATAAGAGAAAGCAATTCCATTTGTCCAAGTAGAGCTGTGCTTCACAGGACTTTCAATGGCTCAATGGCATCATTAGCAAACCATGGCTCTCAATCGGAATATCAGCAGTTTGAGTCTACTTGCCACTCCTGGAGACTCCTAACAAACCCAGCACGTGCCATTTCCAGGACTCAAATGAGGCTGATTCTGGTGTTTAGTCACCAAACTCTGTACACTATATTACCTATATGGGGTATTCACTTATAGTTAGAATGCATTCTCTTTTACAGAGGCATTTGTTTATGAACAAGTTAAGGCTTCATTATCAAAAGAAAAATGAAACATGTCTAGAGCCCTAATCCTTATCTACTCTGGCCTTCCAAGCTATAATTTTGCCTTCTTAAGGCTAATCGCTTTTCCATGTACTCAAGCCTCGAACCAAACAGCTTTATGAAATTAAATGACCAATCAGAAGGCTACACTGTGATAAAGCACAGTGGATGTGCTCCAAAACTCACTGCTGCCCTCAGAATAAATTCTTTTTTTTTTTTTAATTCATTTTATTGGGGACTCATACAGCACTCATCATAATGTATACATACATACATAGATACATACGTTGTATCAGTAGTTACATCTTTTCTGGGATGGGGTGGGGTTCTTTTTTTTTTTTTTTTTTGATTTGTGAGAAGTAAGCCAGTTTTATAGGGCAAGCAAGCTTAGGCAATTAGCATATCGTGATCTTCAAAATTAACAAGTGAATGGCAGCACAGCTGCAAGTCAGGCTTCAGAGGCCAGGGCTGTTTACAGTTACAAAGGCCACAAACTACAAACCCCAGGCAACAAACTGCAACAGAGTTCAGGCATATTTGGCCTGTAGCCAGGTCGAGCATGTCTGGGCCGGCCAGCTTCTGACAGGTCCCCCTTTTTTATTTTTTCAATAATATCCTCCCGGGAACTCCGCCTGTCTTAGGTTGTCAGGACACACACTCAGTCCTTACCCATCATCGGTCAATGGCCTTCTAATGTCACCATGGCCTGTCTTAGGTTGGTAAAGAGTGCTCCTGATCTTACCCTTCATTGGCTGTCAAGTTCAGCTCATGGAGGCAGAGGGTCTTATCACATACTAGTCGTGTGTGCCACTCTGTTTGAGATCGCTCATCTCCAAGCGACAGTAATGAACTTGCAGGGGCCTTGCTTGAATGGTCTCAGTCTGTTACTTAATAAATGCCATGAGGTTGTTGAATAATACTGGCCGTAATGAAAGCAAAAGCAATAAACTAACGAGGGGGCCCCAAAGTGGCAAGAGGTAAGGCAACAGTCCATTGAGCCTGGTCCACAGTGGATCGGTGGTCAACTCCTTTCTTCTCTTCTCCGAGTCTTCTTGCAGCCACTTGATTTTGTCCCTTACGATTCCAGATTTGTTGGCATAAAGACAGCATCTTTCCTGTAAAGCCAAACAAATACCTCCCTGCTCTGCAGCAAGTAGGTCTAAACCTCTTCTATTTTGTAATACTACTTCTGCTAAAGAATCTATTTGTTCTTGCAAATCTTGTGTAGTGCCTGATGAGGCCTGCATATCCGAGATTAGCTGCCTAGATAACTTGGTATGTTGCAGTTCCAAAGGCCACTGCAGTACTGGTCCCTTATCTTACAAATAGGTCACCTAGTTGCACTGCCCTTTAGCTCTTCCTGCCATGTAATCAATAGCAAGGATAGGGACAGGTTCGTTTCCAGGAATAATATCTATGTCTGGAGGGAGAAAGGCTAGCACACATAATTCTGTCCAAATGCTGGATAACTGGGTAAAAGCCCTATTGCTGGCACAAACAAAAACTGAACTATTAAGGGCACATAAGGAGCCCGTATCATTCACAACACTAGAACAAGAAACAAATCCCGCCACTTCTACAAAATCTCACAAGTATTGTTCAGGACTCTTCCTCTTCCTCCCTTCTTGTATTTATCCCTGTGGGTGTGGGACGTTGGCCCCTCCCCCAGCCTGTTCTCTGCCATGCCCACTTCTAGAGAGGGAGCCCATCTGACTCTAGCTGCTTCCAGCTCTGTAGCTCTCTCTTTTCTTGCATCCTTCCATGCATCCATGCTGTCCTACAGGGTGTTTTGTGGTAGTTTACCCAGGGTTGAGGGGGTAGAGTACTGGTCTAGTCTTCACAGAAACCCGAGTGGGCAAGCATTTCCTACCACAAAGAATAAATTCTTAAAACAAGGATATCTGTGTACTGAAGGAGCCTTGTTAATGCTGCTAGCTAAGTGTTGTGCTGCTAAACTCACGGCCTGACAGCTGAAACTCACTAGATGCCCTGTGAGAGAATGATGAGGCTATCTGCATCTGTCAAGATTTCCAAAGACATTACAAAGATTATAAGGAAACTCCGTGTGTGGTGACTCTGAGTCATAATCAACTTGTAGCAATGTGTTTGATTGGAATGTGTACTGAATTAATTACAAAGTGAATATTTTTGCTTATATTTATATTTCATTTCAATAGGATATATTCTAGGACTTAAACCATTTGTAATCTTTTTACATAATATGTACCTTTAAAAAATTAAATCATCTTTGAAAACCAGGAGAGTATATGGTGCAATGTATTAAACATTAAGCTTTTAACCAGTGAGCAGTTTGAATTGAAGCTGTCCTAGCAATACTTTTGGAGTTAGCTTTATGTTTAAATACATATCTTGATTGAATTAGGGGTTTTCAAAAAAGGTTGTGTGAAAATTTCATTATCTCCTAAGCTCATTTTCCACACAACTTCTTGAGGACCCCTTGTATAGCATCTTTTTCCCCTGGTTATTTAAAAGGTCTGCAACTCAAAAGGAGTTAGGCCAAAAAGTGAAGTCCAGGGTTTCCTAGAGGCATTGCATGATGAGAATCTTTCGTAGTGGTGATCAGAAGAGTGTTTTTCACCTTTTTAATAATGTAAATGCCTTATCAATGCTTTGGAAGGTAGAAGTTTTAGAATTTGCCTGTTCCATTAATGACAACATGGTAAATTCTAACAGCAGCAAATTCTTTAAGAACAAACACTACTTATTCCTCTGTTTTCAATAAATTTTATGCTCAGCACTACACAGTTAATTTAAGCAAAAAAACCCACATGGAAGAAGAACACCAGTCTGTGTGACCATGAGATGTCGAAGGGATCCGGTATCAGGCATCAAAGAACTAAATATTATATCATTATAAATGAGGGGGAATACAGATTGGGGACCCAAAGTCCATCAATAGGTAAAGTGACATCCCCTTACAAAGAGGTCGCAGGAGGAAATGAGCCAGTCAAGGTACAGTGTAGTAACAATGAAAAATGCAACTTTCCTCTAGTTCTCAAATGCTTCCTCACACCCACTCTCATAATCCCAATTCTACCTGACAAATTCAGCTAGACCAGAGGATGTACACTGGAGCCAGAAACATGGGGAATTTAGGATAGATGATCCCTTCAGGACCAGTGGTGGGAGTAGTGACCAGTGGTGGGAGTGGTGATACTGGGAGGGTAGAGGGATGGTGGTACAGAAAAGGGGAACCAATTTCAGGGATCTACATATTACCTCCTCTCTGGGGTACAGACAACAGAAAGAGTGAAGGAACAGATTGAACAGTGTATCATATGAAAATGCAATAATCTATAAATTATTAAGGGTTCATGGAGGAGGAGAGGGTGTGGGAAGGGGAAATTTGGGGAGCTGGTACTGGAAGCCTAAGTGGAGAGAGCATGTTTTGAGAATGATGATGGCAACAAGTGTTCAAATGTGGTCTGCATATAATTGATCATGATGGGAGTTGTATGAGCCCCCAATAAAATGATTCATTAAAAAAAAGGGGGGGGGGAGCTTATACCAAAGGCTCAAGTAGAAAATAGTTGGGAATGAAGATGGCAATATGTGTACAAATATACTTCATACAAATGATGTATGGAATGTTACAAGAGCTGTACGAGCCCCCAATAAAATCATGAGATAAAAAGATTAGGTCTCATTTCAAATACTTAAAGCTTTCTGTTTATAATTCAAACCACATCTTTAATACAAAAACATGTTTTATTAGGTTGTTAGATTCATGAGCTAGTAGATAGTACCATGCTTAATTGATAATA